>JAPYYA010004850.1:0-11368 GCA_028533165.1 Leontopithecus rosalia | reverse complement strand
CAAACCCAACGGCATGTTATATCCAGACCCGTTTCACATGCAAGGATACACAAAGACTCAAAACAAAGGGATGGAGAAAGATTTACCAACCATAGGGAGAGCAAAAATAAATAAATAAATAAATAAAAAGCAGGAGATGCAACTCGCATATTGGGTAAAACAGATTTTAAAACAACAAAGATATAGTGGTATGCAACAACAAGAGCCAACGATCCTAACACCCAGATACATAGAGACTTAGATTCAATGAGACAGAAAATTAACAAGGATATCAAGGACCCGAACTCAGATCTAGAACAAGTAAACTTAATAAATATTTACAGAGCTCTCCACTTCAAATACACAAAATATACATTCTTGTCAATACCACATCACACCTACTCATAGGTTTAAATGAAACACTGATTGGTCATTATTAATACCCATTTTTTTTTCAGAATAAAGGAATATTTTCGTTCACCCTCCCTCTTTCTCTTCCTCCTCTTCCTCTCCTTTACTCATTTTTTTTTCTCCTTCCTTCCTTCTCTCAAAAAAAGAAAGAAATCAACTTGTAAGCCTCTAGATCCAGGTCGGCAATATCTCTCTCATTGCTTGATTTCCTTCCTTCCCTTCCCTTCCTCCCTCCCTTCCTCCCTTCATTCCTTCCTTCATCCCTTCCTTCCTGCCTCCCTTCCTCCTTCCCTCCCTTCCAGGCTTCCTCCCTTCCCCCCAAAAAAAATGTCATCCAAAATGTAAAATGCTTACCACATAAGCCTGACAAGTAAAAACAGCTGACATTCATTGAGTCCTATCATTTAGAAAGAAAGTTAAAGTAGTAAGATAGTAGATGGTAAATTTCCTTTTGATTCTCAGCTTTTCTTCTCAGTGATAAAGGTCTGGAACATCAATAAATCATCTTCCTTAAGGATGATGTACATTGAAAACAAAAGCTACCCAAATTCTCAAGAGACCTGTGATCTATATAAGTCACAGAAATAGATTTCCTAATCAGCATCATCACTTTCTTTCTTTCTTTTTCTTTATTTCTTTTTTTCTTTTCTTTTTCTTTCTTTTCTTTTCTTTCTTTCTTTTATTTTTTTTTTTTTTGAGACAGGGCCTTGTTCTGTTACCTAGGCTAGAGCGCAGTGGCGTGATCTTGACTCACTGCAGACTTGACCTCCTGGGCTCAAGCAATCCTCCCACCTCAGCCTCCTGAGTAACTGGGACTATAGGCCAGTGCCAGCATGCCAGTCAATTTTTTTATATTTTTTGTAGAGACAGGGTTTCACTATGTTGCCCAGACTGGTCTTGAACTCCTGGGCTCAAGTGATCCACCCACCTCGGCCTTCCAAAGTGCTGGGATTACAGGTGTGATCCACTACATCTGGTCACATTCTTCTTCTTCTTCTTTTCTTCTTCTTCTTCCTTTTTTTTTTTTTTTTTTTGAGACAGAGTTTTGTTCTTCCTGCCCAGGCCGGAATGCAACGGCACAATCTTGGCTCACTGCAACCTCCGCCTCCGGGGTTCAAGCACTTCTCCTGCCTCAGCCTCCTGAGTAGCTGGGACTACAGGCATGTGCTATTAAGCCTGGCCGATTTTGTATTTTTAGCAGAGATGAGGTTTCTCCATGTTGGTCAGGCTGGTCTCAAAATCTGATCTCAGGTGATCTGCCCACCTCAGCCTCCCAAGGTGCTGGGTTACAGGGGTGAGCCACTGCTCCTGGCCCATTCTTTTTTTAAAATAATTTTTAAAAATTTTTGGTGAGTACATAGTAAGTATATCTATTTATAGGGTGTATGTGATATATTGAAATAGTCATGTAACGCTTAATAATATCAGGGTAAATTGGGTGTAGCCCTACATTCTCTATGCGAAAACATACCAGCATCAGTAGACCTTTAACAGGTTCAGAAAGGCAAGGGCCCAAATGTGTTCAGTTCATTATTAGAAAAGTATTTCATCCAGCCTACAGTGGAGTTTGAAGACCTCTCTCTGTTCTAAATACTGTATGTGACTGAATAAGGTAATTCCCCATGAAAGGAGATAGTTCCCTTGTCCCCTTTGCAGCACTCTCGAAGGGACTGGCTTCTTTACTCAGCCTGCAGCTCTCAATCCCTCATGGGATGGGGAGCATGCAGGTCATTGGGTGCAGAAACCGGGACGAGTGCTTCTGGGCACAGGCTGGAGTAGAACTCAGTGCAGCCCTGTGGCAGTGTCTGTGGGGGGGAGTACCCCCAACCCCCAGAGCCCACACAGCATGTATTACAGTGTGCTCCTTTAGCTTTGCTGTCCATGGATGGCTTAAGTGTTTAACAGCTCAGTGGAGGGTCAGGGTGACGGCCTTTTGCACCTGCCCTCTTGGTACCAGAGTTCTTGTCTGGTGTCTAGGAAGAATCAGGTCACATGAATGAACTGACGAGTGGTGAATGTGGAGGATTTTATTGAGGGGTAGAAATGGGTAGAAGTGGCTTTCAGTGGGATGGGGAGCTGGAAAGGGGATGGAGTGCAAAGGTGGTCTTCCCCTGGAGTTCAGCCATCCCTGGCAGAACTCTTCTCCTAAGTCCCACCATCAAGCTGTCCCTCTGAAGTCAAGCTGCTTCTCTTTGACATCTGACTGTTTCTTTTCACCTTATCTTTCTACCACTCTGCCACATCAATGGTGGGGCCTGGGGTTTTTATTGGTACAGGCCAGGCCAGGGTGGTTTTAGGAAAGGCAACATTCAGGTAGAAAACAGGAATGCATGCTCTGACTTTGGGCCATGGGTCTAGGCTTGAAGGTGTGGCCCTTACCTGGGAACATCCTCTTCTATGCAGTATTTCTCTGCCTCCTGTCCATAACAACCATTTTCTCCAAAAGAAGATTGTTTAAAAAGTTTTTTGGCCAACTTGAACACATATGCTTGTATATCATATATGTATACTTCTATCATTATGGTTACATGCTTTAGTTGCATTAACACATTTACAAATAATAATTGGGAGGCCAGACACAGTGGCTCACGCCTGTAATCCCAGCACTTTGGGAGGGCGAAGTGGGCAGATCACCTGAGATCAAGAGTTGGAGACCAGCCTGGCCCACATGGTGAAACCCTGACTTTACTAAAAAAATTAGCCGGGCATGGTGGTGGGCCCCTGTAGTCCCAGCTACTCAGGAGGCTGAGGCAGGGAGAATTGCTTGAACTCAGGAGGCAGAGGTTGCAGTGAGCTGAGATAGTTCCACTGCATTCCAGTTTGGGCGACAGAGTGGGACTCTGTCTAAAATAAATAAATTAATAATAATAATAATAATAATTTGGAAACATTTTTCTCTGTTTTGGCCCCTCACAATTTTTTTTTTTTTTGAGACGGAGTTTCACTCTTGTTACCCAGGCTGGAGTGCAATGGCACGATCTCGGCTCACCGCAACCTCCGCCTCCTGGGTTCAGGCAATTCTCCTGCCTCAGCCTCCTGAGTAGCTGGGAATACAGGCACGCGCCACCATGCCCAGCTAATTTTTTGTATTTTAAGTAGAGATGGGGTTTCACCATGTTGACCAGGATGGTCTCGATCTCTTGACCTCGTGATCCACCCGCCTTGGCCTCCCAAAGTGCTGGGATTACAGGCTTGAGCCACTGCGCCCGGCCACAATTTATGAAACAATTTTATTTTCTCTTCACACACATCATTGCCATCTATGTAGCCATTATGATTCCTTTATCTCATTATCAGAGCCTGTCATCTTTATTTCAATTTAAATTGCTTACAACACAGCTCTTTTTAAGCATGTGGTACTGACCCTGGAAATGTTATCCCAACCCATATAACTCATTAGCAATATTATTCATTCTTTTTATAGATGTACAATTGAGATAGCTACAAGGTAACACTTGCTTTACCTTAAAAGGTTTGTTTGCAAAGCCAGCAAAACTCGATTATGGGATTATATCCCTAGGACAATTTTTTTTAAGTCTATATAAAATACTATAGCCTCCTTTATTTCCCATTCAGTTAGGTGATTTCTATAAGCATCCAAAAGTAGCAAGATGCCCAAAGATTAAATCTAATGTGGTTCTCCCAAGTTAAATTTATTGTTGGAAATAAAGTAATTGAGCCAGGCGAGGTGGCTCACTCCTGTAATCACAGCACTTTGGGAAGCTGAGGTGGGTGGATTTCCTGAAGTCAGGAGTTCAAGACCAGCTTGGCAAACATAGCAAAATCCTATCTCTACAAAACATACAAAAATTAGTTGTGCGTGGTGGTGTGTGTCTGTAGTCCCAGCTACTCTGGAGGCTGTGTCAAGAGAATTGCTTGAACCTGGGAGGTGGAGGCTGCAGTAGGCTGAGATCACGCCATTGCACTCCATATAATGTAAATTCCCTTTTAGAATGATAATTTTGGGGAAAGCATCTTGCCCTACATTTAAGAATATACTGGTAAAACTCTGTCTTATCACTGAATTCTCATGTGGGTCACATCTAGCACTTTTCCATATTAGTGCAAGAGAAGTCCTGGCTGACACACTCTACCCTTGTCTCTCCAAGATAATCCATCACCCACTGCTTGCATTTCTGGATGCCACTCCTTCCTTTCTTTCCTTCCACCTGAATCAAGGATCATTTTCATGTCATTATCCTCAAAGACTCTACAGAAGCGTATCTTTTTTTTTTTTGAAATGGAGTTTCGCTCTTATTACCCAGGCTGGAGCTCAATGGTACAATCTCGGCTCACAGCAATCTCTGCCTCCCGGGTTCAAGCCATTCTCTTCCCTCAGCCTCCCAAGTAGCCGGAATTACAGGCATGTGCCACCATGCCTGGCTAATTTTGTATTTTTAGTAGAGATGGGGTTTCTCCATGTTGGTCAGGCTGGTCTCAAACTCCCAACCTTAGATGATCTGCCCACATCAGCCTCCCAAAGTGCTGGAATTACAGGAGTGAGCCACCTCACCTGGTCTGCATATCTTTTAAATACAGATTGAAATATTTCTCCCTAGCAGGGCTGGTGGCTCACCCCTGTAATTCCAGCACTTTGGGAAGCTAAGGGCAGATCACCTGACGTCAGGAGTTTGAGACCAGCCTGACCAACATGGAAAAAACCAATCTCTACTAAAAATACAAAATTAGCTGGGCATGCCTGTAGTCCCAGCTACTTGAGAGGCTGAGGCAGGAGAATCGCCTGAACCCAGGAGGTGGAGGTTGCAGTGAGCTGAGATCATGCCATTGCACTCCAGCCTGGGCAACAAGAGGGAAACTCTGTCTCAAAAAAAAAAAGAAAGAAAGAAAATAAAAGAAAAATTTCTCCCAGGCCGGGCATGGTGGCTCATGCCTGTAATCCTAGCACTTTGGGAGGCTGAGGTGGGTGGATCACCTGAGGTCAGGAGTTCAAGACCAGCCTGGCCATCATGGTGAAACCCCACCTTAAAAAAAAAAAGAAAGAAAGAAAAGAAAAATTTCTCCCTACAGATGTTTCCTTACTTCCCTCCCCACACCTTTGCAGTCCTGCTTTTGGATTCCCATATCCTGTCAGATAACTGTCCTAACATTTGTGCCTGTTACAATATACATGTCCTGTGGAATCCATTTTCTGTCCATTACAGAGTTCTCTTTGAAAGCTTGGCATCAATTAGAGACATGGGTGGTAGCTCTTTCAGTAAAAAGTACATCACAGCTTCTGATTACAAACACGTTCTTGGATGATCACCCCATGTAGATATAAACCAGTCTACAGGCTAGCAGGATCATGCAGCAGCAATTCCTCTAAGTCCCTGGGAGAAGAAAAGGTCCTGACCCTATTCTAATGAAGCTAAATGGCATTATTTGGGGGTTCCACTCCCGGTTTTCTGTTGTATAATATTTATCCCTTCTATCTGACTTGGATAAAATCTTTACCCCAAAGGCAGTACAATTGAATGGAAACAGACTTACTTGTTTTCTTTCAATTTTGCATTATATTTGTGCTCCAAAACTCACGTAACTTTGCCATGACTTTTTATTTTTCCTATGAAAACTCTTATTTCAGATGATAACAGTCTTAAACAAGAATAGAACTGGTGAATATTTTGTTTTGTGGAGAGAGGTATTATTAGACTTTCTCCTCTGGACTAAAACAAAACAGAAAAAGCTCAAGGTTATCCTAGGCACAAAAGTTTCTCTGAGAGGCGTTTTAATTATAGCTTTGACTTAGTCTGGGAAGCCTATCACCAACAGACACAACTGAGGAGCATAAGGGATAAACAAGGTGGCCTTTTCCCCAGCCACCTGCTTTTCATCCCATGCTTTCTAATAGATTGCCCTGCGTATCCACAATCACATTCAACACCCTTTCTCAACCTACGTGGAACAGGCAATCTCGCACATGTATGTGGGTTACGCCTGCTCTATATATTGAGTTTTGATATTTACTTCTCCCTCTGGTTTATGTTAATCTCATATGAGGTTTCCTCCAGTTTTGTAGTAGTTTTGTCTCTCTTTATTTGTTACATTTGCTTTTTATTTGCCAGCAAGCTGAGCCTTCAAAAAAAGAGCTGGAAATAGATGCCTGGGTCCAGAGCATGCGCAGAGACTCAGATAACAGACCTTCCCAGCCTGGCTCACACTGGTCAAACCTTCATCTTTGGGGAACTACGCAAGGGCCATCCTCCTATATAAAGGAGGGCAAAGAGACAACCATTTGTCTCCTCCTTCAGAGCCAGCAATTTTTTTCCCCTGTAATAAATGACTTCATTCTGCAGCTGGAATCACAGAGGTTAAATTTGCAGCTAAGTATAATCCTTTACTTGTTACAGCACCTTCCAGAGGCCTCTCTCATTTATTAGCAAAAAAATACCACTTTGAGTCAGCAATAAAAACAGGTATGTGCTCAGACAAAATTGTTAAGAATGTGGGTGAGAGCCTGATATGGAAAACTATCAATTACTAAACCACAAGTGGTTCTATATTCTTTCTCCTAGCTTGCTTTATTTATTTGTTTGCTTATTTATTTATTCATTTATTTTGACATGTAGTTTCGCTCTGTCACCTAGGCTGGAGTACAATGGCGTGATCTCGGCTCACTGCAACCTTTGCCTCCCAGATTTACTTGATTCTTGCACCTCAGCCTCCCGAGTAGCTGGGATTACAAGAATGAGCCAGCACGTCCAGCTAATTTTTGTATTTTTAGTAGAGACAGGGTTTTGCCACCTTGGCCAGGCTGGTCTTGAACTCCTGAGTTCAAGTGATCTGCCTGCCTTGACCTCCCAAAGTGCTCGGATTACAGGCATGAGCCACCATGCCCGGCCTTTCCTAGCTTTAAAATGAAGTAATAAGACAATTAGCAAGAGTTTTTGGGGTCTCCATGCACAGTCCCTCTCCAAAACAATCCTTGGTCCTTTTCTCTTCTCATTCTTCACCTGTCTATCCAAGCCAATTGCATCCACTGTGGCCCTGAGCGTGTGTGACTCCCGTCTCTGGATAACTCCAGCCCAGGTTATCCTTTCTTGAAATAAACATCTATAAATCCAACTACTCCCTGCATGTTTCCAGCACATGTCTCACAGACAGCTCACACTTAACATACCTTAAACTGATCTTGTCTGCATTGTTTTCCCTCTTTTTTTTTTTTTTTTTTTTGAGACAGTCTTACTCTGTCACCCTGGCCCAGGAAGGCTACGTGAATGACATGTCTGGTCAAACCAATCCCCTGCACCCCATGCAAATCAAACACTGCCTCCTCCAGCCTCTCACATACCTAGCTGGTATTCCTGGCAGGTGGGGTCTCCTCTCTCGGCTTTGGAGCCCCCCCGCCCCGTCTCTGTATGGGGAGCGGCTTCCATCTTCTCCCTTCCTTCTTGCCTATTAAACCCTCCGCTCCTTAAAATCTCTGCATATGTCAGTGTTGTTTTATCTAAACCCACGCAGGATGAAGAACCCTGGTGTTCTTGAAGTCATCACAGTCATATCTAAAGGGTGTTATTAAGGAGAACCGACTCACAGGATCACAGAGTGAAGTCCCACATTAGGCCATCTACAAACTAAGGAGCAAGGAAGCCTGTAGTGGCTCCGTTCAAGTCCCAAAGCTCAAAAGTAGGGAAGCTGATGGCGCAGCCTTCAGTCCGGGGCTGAAGGCCTGAGAGCTCCTGGCAAACCACTGGTGTAGGTCCAAAAGCCCAAAGGCCAAAGAACCTGGAGCCTGACATTCTAGGAGAGGAAGCGTCCAGCACAGGAGAAAGGTGAGTGCTGGAAGACTCAGCAAGCCAGCTTATTCCACCTTTTTCTGTCTGCCTTTTCAGTTGTGCTGGCTGCCAATTGGATGGTACTCACCCACACTGAGAGTGGTTCTCCCTCTCCCGGTCCACTGACATAAATGTTAATCTCCTCTGATAACACCCTCACAAGCACACCCAGGAACAATATTTTGCATCTTTCAATCCAGTCAAGTTGACACTTAATATTAACCATCACAAAACTCTAACCCCCAGTGTGACTATATTTGGAGACAGGAACTCTAAGGAAGTAATTAAGGTTGAATGAGGTCATCAGGGTGAGGATTAGTGCCCTTATAAGAAGGGACACCAGCAATCTCTCTCTCTTTCTCTCTCTCTCTCTCTCTCGTTTCTTCTTTCTCCATGAGCATGCACAGAGGAAAGGCCATGGGAGAACCCCAAGAGAAGGCGACTATCTGCAAGCCAGGAAGAGAGCCCTCATCACCAACTGACCCTCCCAGACCTTGATCTGGGACTTCAAACCTCCACTAGAGTTGTTTCAGACCCCTAGTCTGTACCTGCAATATTTTGCTGTCACAGCCCAAGCAGATTCATGCAGGCTCCAAATTGGTTTCCTTCTCTGTCATTACCCTATGGCCATGTCCAAACCATCTGAATCGTATTCCAGAGTGACCTTTATAAAAATGCCATTTTGTCACATTCTTCCTATCCATAAGAAAAAAAATCCATCCATGACTCCCTCCACTGCCAGAGTCCAAGCTCAGTTTCCTCTCTAGTGGCCTCATCGATCCCCAGTACATCACTGCCTACTATCTCCCCTCCCCACACATCAACATCTCCATCCATGCAAAGCCACTTGTAGCTCCCTGAAAACACCTCTCCTGTGTTGTTTCCTCTGTTACCCCTCCACCCCTCAAGTCCCAGGCCGAGTGAAGCTTCATTCTTCAACGTGGGCTCTCCTTCTCATCGGAGCCTTCCCTGATCTTCAACTTGCAAGGAACTGAGCACGGCCCACACTCCATGACACTGTTGTACCAAATTATTCTTTTTTTTTTTTTTTTGAGACGGAGTTTCGCTCTTTTCACCCAGGCTGGAGTGCAATGGCGCGATCTTGGCTCACCGCAACTTCCGCCTCCTGGGTTCAGGCAATTCTCCTGCCTCAGCCTCCTGAGTAGCTGGGATTACAGGCACGCGCCACCATGCCCAGCTAATTTTTTGTATCTTTAGTAGAGACGGGGTTTCACTATGTTGACCAGAATGGTCTCGATCTGTTGACCTCGTGATCCACCCGCCTCGGCCTCCCAAAGTGCTGGGATTACAGGCTTGAGCCATCGCACCCGGCCTGTATGTTTTTTTAGTAGAGAAGCAGTTTCACCATGTTGACCAGGATGGTCTCGATCTCTTGACCTTGTGATTCACCCGCCTCGGCCTCCCAAAGTGCTGGGATTACAGGCTTGAGCCACCGCGCCCGGCCTAATTATTCTTTATTACAACACTTACACACTGATATGGTTTGGATCGGCCTCCCCACCAAATGTCAGGTGGGGTTGTAATCCCCAGGGTTGGAGGTGGGGCCTGGCGGGAGGTGATTCGATCATGGGGATGGAGTTCTCATGAATGGGTGGGCACCATCCTCTTCATGCCATTCTCATGATAGTGACTGTGAGTAAGTTATCGTGAGGTCTCGTGGTTTAAAGGCATGTAGGACCCCTCCACCACCTCTACCACTCCTGCCCCCGTTTCCCTCCTTCTCTGGCCATGCAAGATGCACCTGCTTCCTCTTCACCCTCCACCGTGATTGAAAGTTTCCTGAGACCTCCCCAGAAGCCAGGCAGATGCCAGCAGCATGCTTCCTGCACAGCCTGAGGAAGCGTGAGCCAATTAAACCTTTTTTCTTTATAAGTATGCAGTCTCAGGTGTTTACTGATAGCAATGCAAGAGCGAACTAACACGCAAAGTCTGGCATTTTCTATACATGTCTTCCACATCAAGGTGGGTTCCTTATTTATTGTTGTATTTCTAGTACCTAGCACAGTGTCTGGCACACAACAGGCACTCAGTGCAATGTTTGTTAACTTGAAGAATGACATGGAAAGACTGGGGAAAAATACCAAGGCAGTGTTTCCCCATCTACCAGGTGAAAAACATGTGACCTTTTTTCCTCCTTGTAGATGTTGCTCTTGATGGCATTATCTCATCACTCTAATCTGCTGAGAAGGTTTTTGTTTGTTTTCTTTGGCACTTAGATCTAATATGACGAATCTGCCAATCACAAATTCCACACCTTCAGCCAAGCTATTGATTTCATAAAGGGATTAATAAGTCCTGGTGAGAGCTCTGAGGAAGGACATTAGGAATATCCCTCTACTTTGATATTAATCCATGATCTAATTACCTTCATATTTCACCTGCTCTCTTATCCAACACATTCTATTGCCATCCAGCCCATTATAATCTTTTTCCCTAAACTCTATCTGCCTCAGGGAAACTTGCTCAGAAGGACACTTCACCCCTCCTGTTATGCTTTCATGGTAAGGTACCTGCTCTTCTCCCAACGCCTGCTGTGTCTCCACACACCATTATATATATAGTCTGCTGCGTACACTGAATTTGATAAAGTTTACTATAAAAACGTAAGCATTTTAGCTATGGTTTGAAATTGAGCTTGAGCTCAGACTGTATTATATTCCCATTATTTTCACCACACATGAAATTAGGACTTCCGAACACAGATCCTCAGTGACCCCTTCTAGAACGCGCCTTGGGGTTACACACTGGCCTTTCCCGAAGCATGTCAAAGAACGGAAGACATGAAAGCTCTTTTTGTGTCTGTTGTAGCGATGTTGCCAAGGACATTTTTCACTCTATCATACCATGTCGTCTTTATGAGAATCCATAGGAGAAATATTTCACAGGTTTTAGGATCAGAAAGTGTTTCACCGAGTGTTTGGTTTTAATCATACGGATAAATCTTGCAATTAATCAGGTTCCCTCTTTGCTTTACTCCTCGGAAGCATAAAGGCAGATTTGCTCTTCTCTAGCGTCTAGTCAAAGTGAAAAGGTAAACACAGTGTGTGTTAATCTCACCTCTTGTTTCATTAATTTAGTTGTTCTGGAGGAACCATCCAAGATGGCCGATCGCTAACATCTCGGGATTGCAGCTCGCAGTTAAAGCTCATAGAACTAGAGGACGCCACACTTTCAGACAAAGT
>JAPYYA010004849.1:0-11369 GCA_028533165.1 Leontopithecus rosalia | reverse complement strand
ATTGGTCATTATTAATACCCATTTTTTTTTCAGAATAAAGCAATATTTCTGTTCATCCTCCCTCTTTCTCTTCCTCTTTCTTCCTCTCCTTTACTCATTTTTTTCTTTCTTTCCTTCTCTCAAAAAAAGAAAGAAATCAACTTGTAAACCTCTAGATCCAGGTCGGCAATATCTCTCTCATTGCTTGATTTCCTTCCTTCCCTTCCCTCCCTCCCTCCCTCCCTCCCTCCCTCCCTTCCTTCATCCCTTCCTTCCTCCCTCCCTTTCTCGTTCCCTCCCTTCCTGCCTTCCTCCGTTCCTCCCCCCCAAAAATAATATGCTAATTTTCACTAGTAGTCAGGTAAATGCAAAGTAAAACCACAGTGAAATGCAATTTTACATTATTCACAGTGGCAAAAAAAAAGCCAGCCAATACCATTAATAAAGTTGTAAACCAATGGCAGCTTAAACACCTCTGGGGCAACTGTGAATTTGTACAACCACTTTGGCAAGCAATTTGGAAAATATCTGTTAAACTTGAAACATGTTTGACCTATGACCAAATAATTCCAATCTCAGATACAGGTTATAGATACCATACATGTACACAGAAGATTTGTACATGAATCTTCATTGCTCCATTTTTTGAATCATAATAAATTGAAAACAATGTATATTCCCATTCTCGAGAGAATGGGTAACTTGTATGTTCATGCGATGGTTGGTCCTTTGGTCTGTTTACATCTAACTATTATCTATCTATCCTATTCATCCATCTATCTTTTTATATTATGGTTAACATAAATGAGGTTAATTTGCATGTAATCAATGTGGTAAAGTTTAATAACATAACGAATGAAAAGTAAGTTGCAGAACATGGGAATAGTGGTATGACATTTTGTTTAAAGTGTTAACATTTGGCTGGGTGTGGTGGCTCATCCCTGTAATCCCAGCACTTTGGGAGGCCTAGGCTGGTGGATCACTTGTGGTCAGGAGTTGGAGACCAGCCTGGCCAACATGGTGAAACATCATCTCTCCAAAAAATACAAAAATTAGCTGGGCATGCTGCTGTGCTTGTAATCCCAGCTACTTGGGAAGCTGAGGCAAGAGGATTCCTTGAACCTGAGATGGGGAGGTTGCAATGAGTTGAGATCATGCCACTGCACTCCAGTCTGGGTGACAGAGCAAGACTCCATTCCCCTCCAAAAAAGTTAAAACTGGCAGAAAGTGCTACATATGGTTTATGGCAATATATGTATATAGTAAAAGTACCAAATATTTATGAGAATGAGAGACTGATAAACACCAAATTGCTGACAATAGTTATCTTTGGGGATTGAGGAGGTATATTGGAGATGTCAACTGAAGTAATGTTGTCTTTCCTTCCTTCTCTCCCTCCCTCTCTCCCTCCTTCCCTCACTCCCTTCCTTCCTCCCACCCTCCCTCCCTCCTTCCTTCCTTCCCTCCTTTCTTTCCTTCCTTCCTTCCCTCCTTCCTCTTTCCTTTTCTGTCTTTCCTTCTTTCTCCTTCCTTCCTTCCTTCCTTCCTTCCTTCCTTCCTTCCTTCCTTCCTTCCTTCCTTCCTTCCTTCCTTCCTTCCTTCCTTGTCTCACTCAGTCACCCAGGCTGGAGTGCAGTAGTGTGATCTCAGCTCACTGCAACCTCTGTCTCCTGGGTTGTTCAAGTGATCCTTCTGCCTCAGCCTCTGAGGATCCGGGACTACAGACACCCACCACTACAATACCCAGCTAATTTTTGTATTTTTAGTAGAGATGGAGTCTTGAACTCCTGATCTCAAGGTTCCTCCTGCCTTGGCCTTCCAAAGTGCTGGGACTACAGGTGTGCGCCACCACGCCAGCCCTATTTTTTTTTAAACTTTTAGGTTCAGGGGTACACGTGCAGTTTTGTTATATAGGTGAACTCATGTCAGGGAGTTTTGTCATACAGATTATTTCATCACTTTATGGGTTAGATACATAAGTATAGGTAATAATTAATATTCTCTATAATATTTTGTATTCTTCAAATATTTAATAACAAAAATAAAATGTCATGGTCTGTGTAATCTCTGTAGGAACTACTTTACATACATATTACTATGTCTTGTATAAAACAGTCAAAAAGCATTTGTTGAATTAAAAAAATAAACAATATATTTTCAATAGAGATTAGCAATTTGAATCTGCTTTTCTATGTTCTCATCGTTACCTAGCAGGCAATGGGCTTGCTGCCTGATGTGCATAGAAGTCAATACTATGGTACCAGCTTTTGAGAAGACAAAGCTTTTTGTAAACTGACTGGTGAGGAAATAGGAGGCAATGCTCAAATTTGTCTTCCAAGATGGAGTCTGAAGATGGTAACAAGGCATGATCCGATTGAATCTTGCAATGAAGTAGTGCCAGGAGGCATGATCTGATTGGATCATGCCATGGGGTGATGCCAGGTTTAAATCTGATTAGATTGTGGATCATGCTATGAAGTGTCCCTTATTTTTTTTTCTTTTTAGTTGAGATAGGGTCTTGCTATGTTGCTAAGGCTGGTCTCAAATTCATGGCCCCAGGAAATACACTTCAGCCTTCCAAAATGCTGGCATTACAGGTGTGAGCTACTCTGCTTGGCCTGGTGTCTACTTCTTCTTCTTCTTTTTTTTTCTTACCAAAATCAGGTGGAATCTACTTCTTAATTATATCCCCTTTCCTTGGTTCAAGCACTTAGGTTCTGCCCATGGTTGCATTCTTGGTTCACCTGGGCACACTCAGGTTATATAACTTGCAACCTGGGGTCAATTGCAACTGAAAAACAATGTATCATATTATTATACAGAGTGGAACCACACTGCACCAATTTTGTGATTAATGGATGTTGGAGATTTTCCTGTGGCCAAACACTGTTTTAAATAATTTTTTTCAAGTCAATTATTAACAGGAAGACCTTTTAATCCTGCCAACTCATCTAAGTAAAGGGCTCAATGTTTGAAGGGCACCAGCATTACAAAATACCTTAGTCCTTGGGAATAAAATGAATAAACATGTCAATAAAATTTTAACGCAGAAATAAGATCTTGTTCCTAATAGTTATTCAATAAATATTTGCTGAATGATGCAAACACAGAAAATATAAATTTATGTGGAGTGTAAAGTCTGTTTTTCTGATGCTTTGGGAGGGAGGTATTCTTTTTAAAATGTATTTATTTTTAACTTTTGAAAAATTAAACATTTTTTTCTTTTTTCTTTTTTTGAGAAAAGGTCTCATTTTGTCACGCAGACTAGAGTGCAGTGGTGTGGTCTTGGTTTACTGCTCACTGTAGCCTTGACCTCCCAGGTCCAAGCAATCCCCCTGCCTCAGCCCCTCAAGTTGTTGAATCTACAGGCACGCACCACCACACCCGGCAACTTTTTGTATTTTTTGTAGAGATGGGGTTTTGCCATGTTGCCTAGGCTGGTCCTAAACTCCTGGGCTCAAGCAATTAGCCTGCCTTGGCCTCCCAAAGTGCTAGGATTACAGGCATGAGCCGCCATGCCCAGCTTATTTTTTAACTTTTATAGTTCAGGCAGGTGTACATGTGCAGGTTTGTTAAGACAGGCAAATGCATGTCATGGGTATTTGGTGTACAGACCATTTTGTTACCCAGGTACTAAGCATAGTACCTGACAGCTTTTTTTTCCTGATTCTCTCTCTTCCTCCTTCCCTCCTCCCTTAAGCAGGCCCCAGTGCCTGTTGTTCCCTTCTTTGTGTCCATGTGTTCTCATTATTTAGCTCCCACTTATAAGTGAGAACATGCAATATTCAGTTTTCTGTTCCTGTATTAGTTTGCTAAGGATAATCACCTTCAGCTTCATTCATCTTCCTGAATAGGACATGATCTCGTTATTTTTATAGCTGCATGGAATTCCATGGTGTATATGTACCACATTTTCTTTATCCGGTCCACAATTGATGGGTATTTAGGTTAAATCCACGTCTTTGCTGTTGTGAGTAGTGCTGCAGTGAACACTGGTGTGCATGTGTCTTTATGGTGAAATGATTTATATTCCTCTGGGTGTATACCCAGTAATGAGATTGCTGGGTTGAATGGTAGTTCTGTATTCAGTTCTTTGAGGAATGCCCCACTGCTTTCCACAATGGTTGAACTAATTTACACTCCCATCAGCAGTGTATAAGCATTCCTTTTTCTTGGCAACCTCGCCAGCATCTGGTATTTTTTTACTTTTTAATAATATTCATTCTGACTGGTGTGAGATGGTATCTTATTGTATTATAGGATTTTTGGGGTGTTGTTTTTCTAGCCAGAAACCTCTGTGGCTGGTGGCACCTGTGCCTGAGTTTTCTTCGGCCTGCTGGGCTTGTTTTGCTCACTCGGCCTGGTAGGCTGCATTCCACTCACCCTACTGGCCTGGGTTCCATGCCTGCCAAGGGCAAGTCAGGCATGGAATGGCAAGGGGTATGTCAGTGAGTGTGGGACCCGGCCGCTAAACACAACCAAACATGCCAGCTGCTGCAGTGGAGCAGGCCCTTCCTGCCCTGGAGGTGGGGCCTCACTAGGGACCCACTCCCTTCTGTCCAGGAACCTGTCTTCCTTCTGCTGCCATTCATGGCACCCAGGCTGTAGGTGCCAAGGGGCACCTGCATATCAGTGCCAAACTGCTCTTAGCCCCTCCTCAGCTTCCCTCCTATGCTCATTGGCACCCAAAGTCTAGAGGGTGGTTGATGTGGCAGGGGGCTGGTGTTTCATCACTACCCTGAGTGTGTGCACACCTGGCTGGGCTGTGACAGCACTCAGGCTTGACCATGATTTTGCTCTTAGATCAGAGTGGGCACCAACAGCAGGGAGAAGCCAGGCAGCAGGAGTAGGCACTTCCAAGCCTGTAAGGGCAGGGTAGAAGACCTTCCTGGGCCTCCAAGAGTGCCAGAGTGTCTGTGTTCATAGCCACAGTTTGGGTGGCTGCAGCTGCATCTGGGGGATGGGGGTCCTGGCTGCTCTGTGGAGTGGGAGGTCCTGCTCTGCAGTCATGACTTGGGTGGCTGCAGCTATGCCTAGGAGGGTGGGGCTCTGGCCTGTTCCCAGCACCTTCAAGAGCACATGGAGACCTGGATCTGCAGCCAAGACTCCGGCAGCTGAAGCTGTGCCCTGAGGGGTGAGGCTCCTGCCTGCTCTGTGATTTGGGAGGGGCAGTTTGCAGCCACAACTTGGGCAGCTGTGGCTGCACCTGGGGAGCTCCCACCCTAACAACTTGGGAGGGGCAGTTTGCAGCCACAACTTGGGCAGCTGTGGCTGCACCTGGGGAGCTCCCACCCTAACAACTTGGAAGGGGCAGGTTCCTACTTGTCTGTGGCTCCTGCCAGCTCCATGGAGTGTGCAGCCCTGGCTGCATTTCCCTAGTGCAGCCTGTGTGATGGCAGCGGCCACTCCAGATGGCCCACCACTGCCATCAATCACCTCTCTGTAGAGATACATCTAACTGCCATTAGGATAGGGACGGTGACCATTCTTAACTGCTTCATGCTGACAGGGGCATTGTTTTTGGGAAAATGGCAGTCAGATTTTCCCTAAGGAGCCTATCTAAGGGTCCTCAGCGAAAGGGAGCCATTGTCCAAGGCTTCATTTGCATGACCACTGGGGTTTGATGGCCTATCCCTTTTGTTTCTTCTGAGCTGCAGTCAGAGATCACTGGTTGGTTCACCCCTACAACTGTCAAAAGCGACAAATATCTAAAAAAAAAAAAAAAAAGCTTCCTTGATTCTGAAAAACAAAACGAAGAATCATTGATCGTCCAAGCAAAATGTCAAAACAGATTACTTCAGTTTTCTATTAGTGCCATTCACCCAAAAAAACTCCTGTTCACAATCTCCGCCTCAGGAGGCCGTATGCACCCATTAAATTAGTCCCAGGTGGCCCTCACCAGACTGCAGCTAGCAACTGGCTGGGGCTGCTCCTCTGTTGCCTCCCTATCCTAAGCAAGTGAAGCTGTGGGACCAGTTCCTCCTCAAACAAGGGAGAGAAAGGGAGTCCGAGGAATTGGGACCTGGCCTAATAAGGTGCCTCCTGAAAGGAAAAAAGGCTCATCGGTTGTAAGGAAAAGCTTCCTGTATTCACAAGGACTATGACAGTGGCAGGAAATCTGAGATGCTCCCCATGGTTGTGCCAAGGGAAGAGTGGAGCCTAGATTGGAGAGGAGAACTGAAAGACCTGCTCCAGAGTCCAGGAGGAAGTCAATCCTCCTTCCCTTGACGCCCAGAATCACCTGGGGCTCCTGGATGGCAATGGCAGTCTGAACCACAGGAGCTGGTGAAAGGAGCCCCAGAACCCATCAGCCCTGCTGCACCATATGGGAGGCCAGCCCTGGACCTGGCAACCCATGTCTCTGGGGAGAGTCCACCCTCTAATCATCCCCATCACACACCGGATGGGGTTGAGGTGGCCTCCTTACACTGTCCAGACAGTCCCTCCTAAATTGCTCTGGCCTGCCACATTTGCAGCAGTCAACAGGTGCATGTCAGGGACTCTGGGTCCATGAGCCCACAAAGCAGCTATTAGAGCTTCTGCCTTTTTCCTGCATCTCCCCTTTTTTCTGGACTTCCTCCAAGTTCCCACTGCAAAAGACCAAGGTGGCCCCTACCAGGAAGCCCTCCAAAGTACCATCTGGTCCCACTGGCCGTTTCTGCAGCCTCCTCCTGACATCAGGGGCCACCTGTGTGACAAATTCATTGCCTAGGACCAGCTATTCCTCTACTAAATCAGGAGACAGAGAGGTGTGTTTTACCAAGGCCCCTCCCTCTTAGCCTTTCCAGGAAGGCAGGGATTCTCATCAAATCCCTTCTCCACCATGAATAGGATTGTAGAATTGAGGGGCTTAGTCCTTGTCCTTCATAAGCCCTCCAGTATATACACCTGAAAGTGTTTCCTCTTCCATTCTCCTATTTCATCATTGGGGTCCCATTTTCCACCTCCAATGGTACTGCTATTTCTCAAATTAGATGCGTCTCATCCCCTTCCCTGGTCCTATATAAGATATAAAGCTCATCCCCCAAATTCTCTGCCACTTACAGGGTGGCCTGCTTTTCAGTGGTAGTCAGGGTTTGATTCAAAAGTAACATGAGGCCGGATGCAGTGGCTCATACCTGTAACCCCAGTACTTTTGGAGAAAGAGGCAGGCAGATCACCTGAGGTCAGGAGTTTGAGACCAGCCTGGTCAATATGGAGAAACCCTGTCTCTATTAAAAATACAAAATTAGCCAGTTGTGGTGGTGGATATATGTAATACCAACTGCTCAGGAGGCTGAGGTATTGCTTGAACCTGGGAGGCAGAGGTTGCAGTGAGCTGAGATCATGCCATTGCACTCCAGCCTGGGTGACAGAGTGAGACTGTGCTTCAAAAAACAAAAAAACAAGGTAACATGACATCCTTCCAGGAGAGCTCAAATACCTTGGATAAGTTCTGGAAAGCCCCTATATACCTGTTAGGGCCATCTAAAAACTTGCCAAGATCCCCCTTAATTTGCTTTAAGTCCTGTAGAGAAAAGGGGACCTGGACCTTAATGGAGCCATATTCACCAGGCATCTGTTGTAGGGGCAGTTGAGACTGCGACCTGTCTGAAATGAATATTTCTAGGCTGGGCCAAGCTTGAGAGAGAACCTAGATAGGGAGGAGTGGAGGGGGTTGATTTCCCCACTGGAGGTACCTCTGGGGTTTGCTTCCCTATTTTCCTGGGAGTGCCCCTTGCAGGCTCTCCTGAGATGGCCACGAAGTGAGCTGAATCCATCCTACAACATCAGCAAAGGTCTGGATTACTCTACAAGGCAGAGAAAGCCTGCACATGTGGGACCTTGGACCATTTGCCCTTGCATTTACAGAAAAACTTCCTTCCTGAGGCCGTGCTCCTTTTCTGTGCCTCAAGGTTCTTGGCACTAAGTTGGCAACCAAGGAAATGACAAGAACATTTTCACCACGAATTTATGTGCAGATACCAAGGCCCACTTTGCTTCATCTGTGCCACTCTTAACCTTCCATTTTATACCTTTGAAGACTAAGCCAAATGCTCATCCTACTCAGTAATATCTCTGGTTTGCAGCAATATTCTTAACATTTGACATTGTATATAAAGAAGAGATAGGAAGGTCCACAGCTATGAAAGAAAGAAAGAATGATAGGAAAGACTGGAGGTCCCAGTGCCAACACCCTAATGGGTGGTCGGGGACTGGAGTTAGTCCAGGGGCCTTTGGATAACACTGAGGTGTATCCTCAGCCAGATACCCTGAGTTGCCCCACAACCTTCTTCAGGTCCCACCCAATGGATAGACCTCCATGAAAGGAAACTGGGTTGGAACAAAGCCAACATTCCCAACACCTGAGGGTTATGGGAGATTGATAGTGCCCTCCCCAGCAGGTCTGTCCTCTGTGTCTTAAGCCCAGCAGCCACACTAGTTGCTTTTAACTGGTTGTCAAGAGGCTGGTATTTTTCTTTTATTTTAGCTATTTAGGGACTCCAAAAAAAAGGACAGAAAGAGCAGATCTGCTTTTACTTACCCCTCCACAGATCTTGGATGTGCCCCCAAAATGTTATGGGAACTGTGGGGTGTTGTTTTTCTCACCAGAAACCTCTGTGGCTGGTGGTGCCTTTGTGTGAGTTTTGCTTGGGCCTGCTGAACTCATTTTGCCCACTCGGCCTGCCAAGCTGTGTTCAGCTCATGTTACTGGCCTGGTACCCATGCCTGCCAAAGGTGAGTCAGGTGTGGAATGGCATGGGGTGTATGAATGAGCATGGGGTCTGGGCACCGCGCACAGTCAGACATGCTGACTGCTTCAGTGGCCCGGTAGCTCCAGGTGCTGGCAAGGGCACTGGCTCTCTGCTCAGCTGAGGCTCAAACCTCTAGGGCAGCATACAGATGGGCAGGTTGTGATGCTCCGACTCCACAGCAGTGTCTAGAGGTGGATGCTTACAGCTCCTGAAGCCCCAGGGCATGTGTGCTACAGAGTTGCTCTTTTAGTTTTGCTGTCTATAGGCAGCTTGTATTAACCCCAGCTCAATTAGACCCTGTACCTTGCCGCAAGGACAGAGGGCTTTCTGTATCCTGGGTTCCTGCCCTAGTATACCAGAAGAATCAGATCACACTTGGGCTAGGAGAATGAATTCAAGGTTTTATTGAGTGGAGGTAGCTCTCACCAGAGGGGAGAAGCCAGGAAAGGATGGAGTGGGAAGATTTTCCCCTGGAGTCAGGCTGCTCAGCGGTCTCTCCTTCAATTGCCCCGGCAAAATTCCGCATCATTCTGCTTCTGCTGGTCAGTGGCCTGCCGGCATACCAGTGCCTGTCAGTGCGTTCTTCTCCACGTCCAGCTGCCGGATGCCTGTGTGTTCCTCTGCTGATGTGCTCCACTTGATGTCCAGCTGCCCGTGTCTTCTTCTGCCCATCTGTTCCTCTCAACATCCAGCAGCGGTGTGTCTGCCTGCTAGGGCCTTGGCCGTTTTTATAGGCACAGGATGCGGGTGTGGCAGACTAGGGGAGGTATTGGGAAAGGCAACATTTGGGCAGGAAATCCCTGTTCTCACCTAGGTCTGTGAAAGTGGAGCCCTAGCCAGGGACCACAACCTGCTCTACCCAGCACTTCCCTTCCCCAGTTCGATATCATTTAAAGGGACCCTGCTTTCCCTTCCCAGCACTTCCATATTATTATCACCTGCAGAGCTTCTTATTGCAACCAAAGCCTCTGTAATCATTTGAAGGCCAGGTTGATACTCTCACCACCTGCAGGGCTTCTTACTGTAGGAGTACCAAGTAAGCAGCTTTTGATGTCAGGCCTTTACTTCTTGTTGAAGGAAGTCAAGCCCCAGAATAGTTTTCAGGGTTTTTCTTGACTCAGACCTTTTACCTCTGTGCCAGCAGCAACTATCACTCCTAAATGGGGGCAGCAAGTCCAGAAGGAAGTCCAAAGTCCTGGCCCCGGGCACTTACACCCAGTGACTGTGGGACTATAAAATGATTCAACTCTCTTGGAGTCAGTTTGTAGACATCATTTGAAGTTGTAATATTAGAATACTTTTACATCCAGAAATTTAATTTTAAGACTTTATTCTATGGAAATAAGTATACACCCAACGAAGACTTAATTACAAGGAATGTTCCTGTCTACATTAAAAAATATAATAAGAAACTGGTCATGGTAACTCATGCCTGTAATCCCAGTACTTCTGGAGGCTGAGGTGAGAGGGTTGCTTGAGCCTAGGTGTTGGAGACCAGCCTGGGCAACATGGTGAAACCCCATCTCTACCAAAAAAAAAAAAAAAAAAAAATTAGCTGCCCATGGGGAGTCAGGCCTGTAGTCCCAGCTACTCGGGAAGCTGAGGTGGGAGGATTGCTAGAGCCCAGGAGGTAGAGGTTATAGTGAGCTATAATTGCATCATTGCACTCCAGCCTGGTGACAGAACTAAGTCTTGTCTCAAAAAAAACCCTCTATCTACAGATTATCTATCTATCTACCAAACACACACACACACACACACACACACACACACACACACACACTCATGAGGAACAAATGAGAAACAGTCTGAATTGTCAAAAATAGGGGAAATGGTTTATGAAAAATGAAGCAGCCATATCATAAGAGATATGTTCAGGATATACTTCAAAAATGAAAAGGGACGAGGGCGAACGATCCAAGATGGCCGATCGCTAACATCTCGGTATTGCAGCTCGCAGTTAAAGCTCATAGAACTAGAGGACGCCACGCTTTCAGACAAATTCTGGTCGCTCAGGAGCAGAAGATTCCCAGTGGAGGAGCCATGCGGGGCAGTAGATTCGCCAGCACAATGGCGCAGCAGTCGCCTGCACCTCCGCACGCCAGCTCTCGGAGCTGACTAGGCGGGGCTGGCTCCCCTTCTGACCGAGGTTTGGAGGAGCCGCGCGGGTTCCCAGCGCTGACTTCTGAGGCCGGCGCAGAAGTAGTGCCGGCACCTTGGCACACAGTGAACGCGACTGGTTCCCCTTCTGACGGAGGTTTGGAGCTCCGGGAAGGCAGACTCGCCTATTACGGACACAAGAAGGAAGCCAGACAGGAGAAGCCTGGGCAGAAAAACACCATCAGTCTTAACGCCGCTGTTCCTGGCCCTGGGAACTAACATCTTGGACGTCCACTCAAAGACCTACTGAAAGCTGGTAATTTCAAAGACGACAGGAGGATAAATTTACAATGATGGGAAGAAACCAGCGTAAAAAGGCTGAGAATACTCAAAATCAGAACCCCTCTCCCTCTAAAGATGATCACAGTTCCTCATCAACAATGAAACAAGGCTTGATGAAGAATGAGCGCATCTCAATAACAGAATCAAACTTCAGGTTATGGATAATAAAAAACTTCCGTGAGTTCAAAGAACATGTTGTAGCCCAACGTAAAG
>JAPYYA010004848.1:0-11369 GCA_028533165.1 Leontopithecus rosalia | reverse complement strand
CTTGGCGCCAGGATGGAATTATCTGGGGGTGCTTACTCTGGTAAACAAAGGCCAGCAATTCTGGCAGATAAGAGAAGGTATGCAGCTTTACCTCAATTTGCATCCTGCAAATAATCTAGCAGTCTACAGAAGCCAAGGTTAGCAGTTATTGTGAGGAAAATGGAAACAATTTTGTTCTTTATAAAATGGCATTGTACAGGTTCTAACTGTAGGCCAGCTATATTACAATAGGAAGGAAAAAAAATTCATAAAGATCTTATAGGGGAGGGGAGGAGCCAAAATGTCCAATTAGAAGCAGCTGCAGTCTGCCACACTCCTGCAGAGGAATAAAAGGGGTGAGTGAATACAGCACCTTCAACTGAAATATCCAGGTTATTGCACTGGGTCTTATTAAAGAGACAACTTGCCCACCCATAATCAGCACAGAGCCAAAGGAATCCCCATACCCAGCCAATGGAAGTGGTAAGTGATTGATTAAAGTCTGTTTTGTTGCCTGGAGAACACTGGCAACCCCAGGAAATCATCAATCTTTGCAACCCATGGATCAGGAGATCCACTTGTGAGCGAGCCCATGCCACCAGGGCCTTGGGGCTGACACACACTGCTGTGTGGAGTCTTGGCAGAGCAGCCACTTAGGCATGCACAGAGCCTCAGCCAGCTTTACATACTCCAAAAACTTTACATACCTTTTGATTCCCAGCAAAAGGTGCCTGCAATTCAGGCAAGGTGGGAGGTCTGCACATACCCCTAGGAATGGGGCAGAATCCAGGGAACAGAGCAGTGCTGGCCTGAGGGTCACCCTTCCACGGTTCCTCACAGGGTAAGATTCACTGGCTTGGAATTCCAGCCAGCCACCAGCAACAGTGTGGAGCTTGCCTGAGACTGGATAAAATCCCCAGGGGGAAAGGTGGATGCTATCTCTGCTGTTTAGGTGACTTATCCATTTCAGCTTGAGAGCTCTGGAGAGCCCAAATAATCTGGACAAGGAAGGGTCCCCCTCAGCAGCACAGCACAGTAGCTTTGCCAGATTGTGGCCAGACTGCTTCTTTAAGCAGGACCCTGATCAATTACTCCTCACTGGGCAGGATGACTCAGCCAGGCCCTCCAGCCATGCCTGCCCTCACCTATTATGAATAGCTTTGATCTTTCCCTGGGATTAAGTGCCTGGGGGAGAGGAGGACCATAGTTGGTTGGATGACTCAGTCATTCCAGCCTGTGGCTTTGGAGAATCCAAGTCTAAAGGAGCAGAGATAGTTTCCCACCACAACACAAACATTTTGTCAAGGTATGGCCAGACTGCTACTTTAAGTGGGAACCTGATCTATTTCTTGTAAGGCAGATCCTCCCAGCTGAGGCCTCTTGCCACCTCCACCCATGTTCTACAGTGCTGACAGAGCTCTAATTTCTCCCTAGGACACAGTGCCTGAGGAGCAGGGAGGGCCACCACCTTGGCTGTTTGGGATTCTTAGCTGGTCCAGCCTGTGGGCCTTGGAGAGCCCAAACCAGTTGGAGGCAGCAGGGGTCTCCAACACAGTACAGCTGCTCTACCAAAAAGCAGCCGGACTACTTCTTTAAGCACATCCTTGATCCCATTCCTCTTGACTGGGTGAGACCTCCCAACAGTGGTCTCCAGCCAACAAAACAGACTTTAAGCCAACAAAGATCAAAAAAGACAAAGGCATTGCATAATGGTAAATGGTTCAATTCAATAGAAGAGCTAACTACCCTAAATATATGCACCCAATACAGTAGCACCCAGATTCATAAAGCAAGTTCTTAAAGACCTTCAAAGAGACTTAGACATCCAACATCCTACACGGATCATCAAGACATAAAGTTAACAAAGATATTCAGGATCCCAACTCAGCTCTGTATCAAGTGGACCTGATAGATACCTACAGAAGTCTTCACCAAAAAGCAACAGAATATGAATTCTTCTTATCACAACATGGCATTTACTCTAAAATTGATAATATAATCAGAACTAAAACACTCCTCAGCAAATGCAAAAGTTAACCAACAGTCTTTCAGATAATAGCACAATCAAATTACAAGTCAATATTAAGAATTCACTCAAAACCACACTACTACATGGAAATTGAACAACCTGCTCCTGAATGACTCAGGTAAATCATGAAATTAAAGCAGAAATAAAGAAGTTCTTTGGAACTAATAAAAAAAAAGCAATGTATCAAAATCTCTGGGATACAGCAAAAGCAGTATTAAGAGGGAAATTTAGAGCAGTAAATGCCCACATCAAAAAGCTAAAAATATCTCAAGTTAACAACCTACCTGACATCAACACTAAAATAACTAGAGAACCAAGTGCAAACAAACCCCAAAGCTAGCAGAAGACAAGAAATAACTAAGATAGGAGCCAAACTGAAGGAGACAGAGACACGAAAAATCCTTCAAAATATCAACAAATCCTGGAACTGGTTATTTGAAGAAATCAACAAATAGACCTGCTCACTAAACTAATAAAGATGAAAAGAGAGAAGATTCAAATAAACAGAATCGGAAAAGATAAGGTGGATATCACCACTGACCCCAGAGAAATACAAACAGACATCAGAGAATACTATAAATGACCCTGTGCACATATACTAGAAAATCTACAAGAAATGAATAAGCTCCTGGACACATATACCCTCCCAAGACTGAATCAGTAAGTAATTGAATTCCTGAATAGACTAATACTGAGTTCTGAAATTCAGGCAGTAATAAATAGCCTAACAACCAAAAAACAAAAACAAAAGCAAAAACAAAAGCCCAGAAGTGGACAGATTTCTAGGGAAACCATTCCAAAACATTGAGAAGGAGGGACTTCTCCTCCCTAACTCATTCTATGAGACCAGCATTATAGTGATACCAAAACCTGGCAGTGATACAACAAAGAAAAAGAAAACTTGAGGCCAAAATTTCCAATAAGAATCAGTGCAATAATTCTCGATAAAACATGGCAAACTGAATCTAGCAGCACATCAGAAAACTTGTTCACCATGATCAATTAGGCTTCAACTCTGGGATGCAAGGTTGGTTCAACATATGTAAATCAATGAATGTAATTTATCACATAAATGGAATGAAAGACAAAAGCTACATGATTATCTCAGTAGACACAGAAAAGACCTTTGATAAAATTCAACATCCCTTTGTAATGAAAACTCTGAATAAACTAGTATTGAAAGAACATAACTGAAAATAGTAGACATATATGACAAACCCACAGCCAATATAATACTGAATGACCAAAAGCTGGAAGCATTCATTCCTCATGAAAACGGGCACAAGACAAGGTTGCCCTCTCTCACCACTTCTATTTATTATAGTATTAGAAGTTTTGGCCAGGGAAATAAGACAAGATAAAGATAAAAAGGGTATTCAAATAGGAAGAGAGGAGGTTAAACTATTTTGGTTGCAGATGAGATGATCCTATATCTAGAAAACCCCGTCATCTCAGCCCAAAACATTCTTAA
Organism: Leontopithecus rosalia; assembly: GCA_028533165.1. Taxonomy (NCBI): domain Eukaryota; kingdom Metazoa; phylum Chordata; class Mammalia; order Primates; family Cebidae; genus Leontopithecus; species Leontopithecus rosalia. The sequence continues at coordinate 7,890 of JAPYYA010004848.1, read as the reverse complement.
GTTGATAAACATCTTCAGCAGTTTCAGGATACAAAATTAAAGTGCAAAAATTGCTACCATTCTTACACACCAACAACAGGCAAACTGAGACCCAAGTCATGAATGAATTCCCATTCACTGTTGCCCCCAAAATAATAAAATATCTATGAATACAGCTAACAAGGGAAGTGAAGGATCTCTTCAAAGGAAATGACAAACCGCTGCTCAAATATATCAGAGATGTCACAACAAAATGGAAAAATTCCATGCTCATTGAAAGGAAGAATGAATATTGTTAAAATGGCCATACTAGCCAAAGCAATTTATAGATTCAGTGTTTTTCCCATTAAACTATCATTGACATTCTTTACACAATTAGAAAGAAACTATTTAAAAATTTGTATGAAACCAAAAAATAGCCCAAAATGCCAAGATAAGTCAAAGCTAAAAGAACAAAGCTGGACCCATCACTCTACCCAACTTCAAACTATGCTACAAGGCTACAATAACCAAAACAGCATGGTACGAGTACAAGAACAGATGCGTAGATCGATGGAACAGAACAGAGAACTCAGAAATAAGACTACATACCTCCCACCATCTGATCTTCAATAAACTTAACAAAAACAATGGGGAAAGGATTCCCTATTTAATAAGTGGTGCTGGGAGAATGGGCTAGCCATAATGGAGAAAATTGAAACTGGACTCCTTCTTTATACCATATGCAAAAATCAACTCAAGATGAATTAAAGACTTAAATGTAAAACTGCAAATGAGAAAAACCCTAGAAGAAAACACAGGCAATGCAAATGAGAAAACTGCAAATGAGAAAAACCCTAGAAGAAAACACAGGCAATACTGTTCAGAGCATAGCCATGGACAAAGATTTCCTAAAAAAGACACCAATGGCAATTGCAACAAAAAGAAGAACTGACAAATGGAATATAATCAAAGAGATTCTGCACAGCCAAAGAAACTGTCACCAGTGTGAACAGACTACCTACAGAATGGAAGAAAATTTTTTTAATCTATCCATCTGCAAGGAAAAACAGATTTAAAAGAAAAAATCCAAACAACCTCATTAAAAAGTGGACAAAGGGCCAGGCGCGGTGGCTCATGCCTGTAGTCCCAGCACTTTGGGAGGCCAAGGCAGGTGGATCACAAGATCAAGAGATCGAGACCATCCTGGTCAACATGGTGAAACCCATCTCTACTAAAAATACAAAAAATTAGCTGGGCACAGTGGCACATGCCTGTAATCCCAGATACTCAGGAGGCTGAGGCAGGAGAATTGCCTGAACCCAGGAGGTGGAGGTTGCAGTGAGCCGAGATTGCGCCATTGCACTCCAGCCTAGGTAACAAGAGCGAAACTCTGCCTCAAAAAAAAAAAGTGGACAAAGAACATAAACAGATACATCTCTAAAGAAGACATACATGTGGCCAACAAACATATAAAAAAAGTTCAGTGTCACTGATCGTTAGAGAAATGCTGATCAAAACCACAGTGAGATACCATCTCACACCATTCAGAATGACTGTCATTAAAAAGTCAAAAACAACACATGTTGCCATGGTTATGAAGAAAAAGGAAGGCTTTTACATTGTTGCTTGGAATGTTAGTTTTACCTTTGTGAAGACAGTGTAGCAATCCTCAGAGACCTAGAGGCAGAAATACCATTTGATCAGCAATCCCGTTGATGGATATATATCCAAAATAATATAAATCATTCTATTAGAAAGATAGATGCACATGTGTGTTCATCACAGCACTATTTGTAATAGTAAAGACATGGAATCAACCCAAATGCCCATCAGTGTCAGACTGGATAAAGAAATATGGTACATATACACCATGGAATACTATGCAGCCTTAAAAAAGGAATGAGATTATGTCCTTTGCAGGGCAATGAATGGAGCTGGAAGCCATTATCCTGAGCAAACTAATGCTGGAGAAGAAAACCAAATACCATGTGTTCTCACTTTTAAGTGGGAGCTGAATGATGAGATCATATGGACACATGAGGCAGAAAAACACATACTGAGGCCTGTTGGAGGTTGGGTGGGAGGTTGGAGGGAGGGCATCAGGAAGTATAGCTAATGGATGCTGCACTTAATACCTAGGTGATAGGATGTTTTGTGTAGCAAAGCTCCATGGGACATATTTATGGAACTAAGTTTCACATCTTGAACATGTACCCCTGAAATAAAAGTAAAAGTTGGAAATCAAAAAGAAAAAAAAGATGTTGTAGAACAAAGAAAAAATACTATTTTATATTTGCTAGAAGGCCTTTCAAGAAAATATGGTAAAGAAGATTATTATGAAATCTTGCAATCTAATTTACTGTTTGCTGCCTCTTCATATTTAGATACACAAAAACATATATGTTTCTTTCTTTTTTTTTTGAGATGGAGGTTTGCTGTTGTTACCAAGACTGGAGTGCAATGGCACAATGTCAGCTAACCGCAACCTCCGCCTTCTGGGTTCAAGCAATTCTCCTGCCTCAGCCTCCTGAGTAGCTGGGACTACAGGTGTGCACCACCACGACCAGCTAATTTTTGTATTTTTTTTAGTAGAGACGGGATTTTACCTTGTTGACCAGGATGGTCTCGATCTCTTGACCTTGTGATCCACCCACCTCAGCCTCCCAAAGTGCTGGGATTATAGGTCTGAGCCACTGTACCCGGCCAAACATATATGTTTCAAAATTTGGGCATTAGGCTTTAGTTCCTTTGATATAATACCATGTCTGCAATACTATCCACACAGTGGCTCTATTGTATTTGAGTAACAGATGCAAGTAAGTGCAACCACTGAATATTTCCTTGAAATTGCTAAATCTTTATGGATATTCTCATAAGAGGTATGCAATGGTCATTTCACACATCAAACACTGCCTACAGGAAGTGATGGCTACTAAATGTAGAGACCACTGCCCATTTTCCTGTTTGACCAGATCCTTGTATCTCTATATAGAATTTAAATCAAGACAAGGGATGTCTATTGCCTCACTAACTTCTTTCATATAAATAGGATTGTTCTACTTAATTCATGACCAGAACACTTGTTTTTGTATTTGTGTACATATTTTCAGTAGCCCCATCAATTTTTTAATGATTGCAGATTCTTAGTTTTTAGATGTCAGTGATTATTTTAGAAGATGGGGTGAATATTTGTCTTTATCCATGTCCTTATGAATAAATTCCTTGGTGGCAAATTTAAGAGGCTGTGTCCGGAAGTGCTAGCCCAGTGACAGTAAATGAGAAGTCTAATTTGATGTTTAATAGAATGGGAAATTCTAAATTAAGTTGTCTTGTATGCTTCTTACTAAAACTCTAACTCTCCAGGAGGAAACTGATTAAGATTATTAGCCCATATACCATATTTATTTACTGTTTCAGACTCTGTTTGGCCCTAGGAAAATAATTATCAATATGATAGTACTTTAGCTCCCAAAGAGATAGCAATCTATTGTGAGGACACCCATGTAACCATTAAATCTAGTGTAAGTGGAAGGATCAATAATTGTTCTTAGCACAGACTAGCCTCACTTATGGTGACCTAGAGAATCAGCAAAAGATTTATCAGAATGAATAACTGGGGCCAAGCATGGAAAAATGATTCTCAATATGACAAAATTCTCCCATGTGCTTTGTGTGCTGAGAATGTGCTTTTCCAGTAATTTAAACAGTTTTATTAAGATACCTCATTTAAAATGTATGATTCAATGACTTTCAGTATATTCATAAATGTATGCAACTGTCACCCACAATCAATATTAGAATATTTTTATCATCACAGAAAGAAGTCCTAGACACTTTAGCTATCAACCCCCTATATTTAAACTGCACTAACAGCCATGTTCAACTACCGAGATATGTTCTGTCTCTATAGGTTTCCCTACTATATACCTTTATAAATGTGCAATTATATAACATGTGTAAATAATTATAATAGTAATTCTGACAAGTATTTAATCTTCTGGGACTGGCTTCTTCCAAATAGCAAAATGTTTTCATTGAACAGTTATTACATGACCAAGCAATTTCACTCATAAGTATATATCTAGTACCAATGAAAACATGTTCACATGAAAATTTCTACATGTATGCTTACAGCAGCATTAGTCATAACAGCCAAAAGGTAGAAACAACCCAATGTTCATCAAAAAACAAATGGAGAAATTAAATATACTATATCTGTATAATGGAATATTATTCAACCATAAAAATTCATGGCATGCTGATACATATTGCCAGCTTCTTTATTGCATTCTGAAACAGGATAAAGGAACTGAAACAGGTTAGAATTGCAATTAACACCATCCCTCATTGACCTGAACTTGCACTGTTGAGAGATACACTGTCATTCTCCTTCCAAAATCTTCCCTCAAGATTCTGAGATCATAGGGCCTGTCTGAGAAAATATAAGGCTATAGAATTGGCTGTGAACCTGACTAGTTTACCATGTTGAAAACAGATGAAATAAAAAAGTAATAGAAAAAAATTAAAAAACAACATTTCCACAGGACAACTATCCATGACGATAGAGAAAACAAACTCTTCATTTGAGCTAGCTGGGCAAAAGTCCTTCTTATGGCCATACTATGAGAAGTCCTGTGGAGACCTGGAATAGAGAATAAAAACAGTAGTGAGTACAGTGTGGAAAATGGTAAAATTCCCCTCTTTATTCACTTGTCTGCTTCAAGCATTTTAAACTTTTTGTTTTATATTATACTGCATCTTTGTTAGTACCGTAACCCTGACTATTCATTTCTGTGACACAGTTGATGCTTTAATTATTTTGCTACAAGATTTAGAATTAAATTTCGTCTCTGTCACTTCTCTCTCTGTCTCTCATTTGTCTCTATCTCTTTCTCTTTCTTGGAGAACTCTTTATGCCTTATTGAGGTTTAAAAAGTTCATTGATTTTTGTGTCCATTTTCAATAATTTAATGACATATTCCTTTTGCATCCTGCATCCAATTTCCAACTTTTTGTAACTCTCATTTGACATTATCACTAAAAATTTTAAAATAGATTTTTTAAAACAATAAATGAAATTAAAGAAAATGTAGTTCTATCACTTACTTTGTAGATCAAAGAAAAATGGCCAAAGGCAGGGTAATAGGCAAGACTGCAGTCAGAAGAGAACAAGCATCAGAATCGGTTCTCTTAACCCTTATTTAATGCTCTAAAAACTCTTCATCTCCCAACTTCTGTAAGAAACTGCACATACTTCAAGATATGAAGGCTTCAGAAATTGTCTGTAATCTACAAACCATGAATGTTTCTTAGGAAGTACTGTAGAGACTGTTCGACTGAGATTTTTCTCCTACCCCATTTACTAAATCATTAGCGATTATTAATTTAGTATGACTGCTATACCTACAGTCTTCCTATATCTTCCCAGAGATTCCTCAGCTCAACACTAGATGTTGGCCTGGCAAAGTTTTAATTCCATGTGAGGTGGCTATTGTGTCTTCACTCTCAACAAGTTTGTAAGAATCTAAGTTTCAATTCAGAGTACAGTGTTAAAGTGATTTTAAAAAATGGAACGCCCGTGAGTACCAATACCCTCCAAAATCCCCTCTTCCTTCTTCATTCCTACCCTTTCACTGGTGCTTACTGTGAATACACTCTACTCAAGTCAGCGTTTGTTTATTGGATAAAAGTATCTGTTGAAAGCTTGAGAGAATAAGAAAAATGTTCAGTCGGGCGCGGTGGCTCACGCCTGTAATCCCAGCACTTTGGGAGGCCAAGGCAGATGGATTATGAGGTCAAGAGATCGAGACCATCCTGGTCAACATGGTGAAGCCTTGTCTCTACTAAAAATACAAAAAATTAGCTGGGCATGGTAGCACGTGCCTGTAATCCCAGCTACTCAGGAGGCTGAGGCAGGAGAATTGCCTGAACGCAGGAGGCGGAGGTTGCGGTGAGCCGAGATCGCGCCGTTGCACTCCAGCCTGGGTAACAAGAGTGAAACTCTGTCTCAAACAAAAAAGAAAAAAAAAATGTTCAACAAGTACTTGACGGGAAGGAAGAAAGAGTAGATGTCTCTTTCCAAACTAATAGAAAAAAAAACCCTACTTTAGTTCAGTGATGTACAATGCTTACATCCGAATACAGAGATGAATGTAGGAGAATCACCCACAAAGCATGGTAAAAATACGGATTCAGAGGTTCCATTTTTCAGAAGTTATGATTCAGGAGACTGAGGGTGAAGTCAGGGAACTTTATTTTTTCTAAGTGCCCTCAGGCAATGGTGACGCAAAACCAGATTTGGAAATCAGTATCCCGTTGAATACCACTAGGGCTCAGGACTATGGACAACAAGAAAAGATTTTAACAGCACTTCTAAAATATGAAAATACTTATATAAATACATTATATTATTATGCTGAAAGATTTTAGAAATGAGTAAGAAATGGATTTTGCTGCCAAGAGACGAAAAATATGAAAACAGGTATATAAGCAAATAATTGATAGTATTTGCATTCATAATAATTATATATACCAATTATTAATACTCAGTAATAAATTTATATAACTACATATGTTTATTTAGGGGATACAATGCAGATTTTTTTTACAAGCATATATTGCATAGTGGTAAAGTCTGTTTTATTAGTGTACCCATCAGTTAAATATCTTTTATGTTACTCAAAAGGTTTTTTTTTTTTCAGAGACAAAGGACTTTATCAGTCACAATACAGCAGGCATCACAAGCTTTATATTTGAGTCATTTCTAATTGTCTCCCAAGTTCCATGAGAGCAATGCAAAACAACCCACATGAATTCTGCACACACAGCAGCATATCTGTGTCACAATGGAGGATCCCAGAGCTTACAAAGCCTGCAATCTTATATATATATATATACACACACACGCCTATGTATATATAGATGTATATATACACATATATACACATATATGTATATATAGATGCATATATACACGTATATACACACACACATATATATATACATATGTGTATATATATACGTGTGTGTGTATATATATACATGTGTGTGTATATATATATATAATTGCATTTTAGGTTTTGGGATACATGTGAAGAACATGTAGGATTTTTGCATAGGTACATACATGGCAATGTGGTTTGCTGCCTCCGTCCCCATCACCTATATCTGGCATTTCTCCCCATGTTATCCCTCCCCAACTCCCTACTCTGCACTGTCCCTCACCTAGTCTCCCCCAGCAGACCTCAGTATGTGATGTTCCCTTCCCTGTGTCCATGTGTTCTCATTGTTCAACACTCACCTATGAGTGAGAACATGTGGTGCTTGATTCTCTGTTCCTGTGTCAGTTTGCTAAGAATGATGGTTTCCAGTTTCTTCCCTACAAAGCACATGAACTCATCATTTTTATGGCTGCATAGTATTCCATAGTGTATATGTGCCATGTTTGCCCTGTGCAGTCTATCATCAATGGGCATTTGGGTTGGTTCCACATCTTTGCTCTTGTAAACAGTGCTGCAATGAACATATGTGTGCATGTATCCTTATAATAGAACGATTTATAATCCTTTGGATATATACCCAGTAATGGGATTGCTGGGTCAAATGGAATTTCTATTTCTAGGTCCTTGAGGGATCACCACACTGTCTTCCACAATAGTTGAACTAATTTACACTCCCACCAGCAGTGTAAAAGGGTTCCTGTTTCTCCACATCCTCTCCAGCATCTGTTGTCTCCAGATTCTTTTAATGATCACCATTCTAACTGGCATGAGATGGTATTTCAATGTAGTTTTGATTTGCATTTCTCTAATGACCAGTGATGATGAGCATTTTTTCATGTTTTTTTTGGCTTCATATATGTCTTCTTTTGAAAAATGTCTGTTCATATCCTTTGTCCACTTTTGTTTTTTTTTTTTTTTTTGGGGGGGG
>JAPYYA010004847.1:0-11371 GCA_028533165.1 Leontopithecus rosalia | reverse complement strand
GTCTGCACCCAAGGGGTTGAGGCTGCTGACATGTTGAGGAGTTGCTGTGTCTCAGGTTGTAAACTGTGCTGTGTGGGAATGGCGTGTCCCACACTCAGAGGTCTCCCAGGTGTTTCTTGCAGGTCACATTGTGCCCACGGCCTCTGTGTTCCCTGTCCTGGTTCCCTCAACTGTTTCTGTGTCTACATCCCAGGGTGGGCGCACTATAGTTTTGTGAGCTTCTGTATCTGTGGTGTGAGGTCTGTGAGGTAATTGGGTTTCTACATAACAGATTCTAAAGTTTCACACATACAGGAGGGTCTAGATTTTACAATCTGACATCTCCAAGCAGGCTGTGTCTGTGTCCTTCACAGAGCTCTTGGAGGGCTCTGAGTTCTACAACCTGTTCAGTGTTGTGTGTCCAGGGTTGAGGTCTCTGAGCTGCTCATTTCTGGGTTGTTATCTGGGTTCCCTACGTCACTGGGGTCTCTTGAGCTTTGTAACTCACCCTGTGGGGTCCCTGAGGTATTTGAGAGTCTGTGTCCAGGGTAGGAGATTTCAGAGCTAGTGGGTGATGTGAGTCCTTGTCTGTCTTCAGTCCCATGTTCCAGGGATTAAAATGTCTGTCCTCTTTGGGAGATCATCTCCAGCGAGATGTCACACGGTAAAGTTCAGTCACGAAGTGTTTGTGACCTTCTCCTGATGTCTGGGATTCACCCTGTGCAGTCAGTGAGAGCTTGTCTCGAGTTGGCTTTCCCAGACTTGTCCACTCCAGCCCTTCACAGCTCAGCTCTAGACCCCTGAGTTTACACAGCTGGCTTCCTTTACAGTCACCCCTGGGGTTGGAGTCAAGCAACTGTTTTGAGAGTCACAGGTCCCCCTCAGCACCTGTTGTGGAGATCTCAGTGTGGGGAGGTATTTCTTCTGTGTCTCTGACAAAAGACACAGAGCAGGGACCCCCTCTCTCAGGGATGAACAGGACCTGCCCATGTGGTCCTGAGTCATGTGGTCTGTCTCCTGCTAGACCTCACTGACACCCAGAAAATTACCTGGACATGGCATCCCTGTTGCATCTCTCCAGAACACATGCCTCAGACCCAGGATCCCCTGTGCCCTGGTGGGATGGCAGGAGACTCTAGCTGTTTGGATCATCTTCCCAAACCCTAACTTCACTTTTACATGATAAGGATCTACAGAGCGGCGTCTTGGCCCCTTCCCACACACAGAATTTCTGAATGCAGAATTTGGGGCTAGGGAAGAGAGGGAACACAGGTAGATGCCATCAGTGGCTGGGGGAAGGTGTGGGCCCAAGACCATCTCAGCTGGAATGTAGGAGTAATTGGGCACAGACCATTCAAGAGAAATGTGTGCTGGGCTGAAGAAAGTAGAAACTACCCTCAGAGTGTCCCCTCCATCTCTAAAACATGCACAATTTAATTCTGTTATTTTGTGAGGCTCTTTGCATGATGATTCAAGGATACATAGAGGGCTCCGTCAAGTGGTGGAGAATGAGACTCTGAATGGTCTCACAGTCTAGTGGGGGAGGCAGATGTGTTCCTTCAGGCAACAAATATGTATGAAGGTCTTCTATGTGCCAGGCACTGCTTGAGGTGTCAGGATACATCAGGGAACCAAATCAACAGAAATCCGTGCCCTGAATCTGACATTCCCTGAAGGGGACATGGTAGGTGGCAGACAGCAAACCCTCCACAAGGGAATAAATTATGAACCAAAACATACTTGAGACAGGTCTCAATCAATTACGAAGTTTATTTTGTTAGGTTAAAAATGTGCCCCTGATACAACCTGAGGAGGTCCTGATGAAACATCCCCAAGGTCATCAGGGTACAGCTTCGGTTTATACACTTTAGGGAGATGTAAGACATCAATCAGTGCATGTACATTGTACATTGGTTTGGTCCGAAAAGGTGGGACAACTACAAAAGGCCCAGGTGCACTTGCCATGTGGTACTCGGAAGACACCAGCGCACCAGCAGTAAGCTGAATGGAAGGCAGGAAGTACCACAGTGACAGGGACAGGATCCTGTTGGGCCAGGTATGCTTATGCTCTGCCAGTGAGACAGAAAGGGACAGTGAAGGGCCACGGATGCCCTAAGCACTTCTATGCAGCCTACAGAGTTCAGACAAAGGAGGGACCCAGGTAGGAGCAGTCAGAACCAGGAGGGCTTGGGGCACGAGCTAGAACAGGCAAGGGCAGCTGACATAGCCCACTAGGACTTGACAGATGCGCTCATCTGTCAGGTGTTCATGTCCTTGTCGCTGTGGACATCTATGTTGTGGCCACAGAACCACATACTTGATTAGGAGGCCTGAACCCAGTCAACAGTCCTCCTTCCCTACAGATCTTGGGGGATGTCCACCTGCACTTGCCATGGGGTACTCGGACAGTTTGGTGAACCCATCACTGCAGTCCCACTGGGAGGCCAGAGCTGAGCCTAGTAGAGTAACATACTGGCTGAGGCATATTTTAAAATTCTGGCTGGGTGTGGTTGCTCACATCTGTAATCCCAGAACTGTAGGAGGGCAAGCCATGCATATCACTTGAGGTCAGGGGTTCGAGAACAGCTTGACCAATATGGTCATTTCTACTAAAAATACAAAAAAAAATTTCCCAGGTGCAGTGGCACATGCCTGTAATCCCAGCTACTTGGGTGGCTAAGGCAGGAGAATCACTTGAACTCGGGAGGCGGAGGTTGTGGTGAGCCAATATCGTGCCACTGCTCCTGGGTGACAGAGCAAGTATCCATCTCAAATAAATGGATTAAAAAAATTGTAGGCTCTTTTATTGGGAGTTCCAGAATTAGGGAGGGAAGGAGAGTTACAACCCTCCTCCCTGGATCCCAGGAGAGACTATCTCATTGCACAGATGACCTCTGGGCCAGGTGCGGTGGCTCACTCCTGTAATCCCAACACTTTGAGAGGACGAGGTGGGCAGATTACCTGAGGTCTGGAGTTCAAGACCAGCCTGACCAACATGGAGAAACCCCGTCTCTACTAAAAATACAAAGTTAGCCGAGCGTGGTGGCACATACCTGTAATCCCAGCTAGTGGGGAGACTGCGGCAGGAGAATCGCTTGAACCTGGGAGGCGAAGGTTATGGTGAGCCAAGATTGTGCCATTGCACTCCAGCTTGGCAACAGGAGGAAAACTCCGTCTAAAAAAAAATGTACTCTGTTCACTCGATCCTCCTGGAGCATTTCTAATGCACACAGAGCTGCTACAATCATTGCCATTACTGACCAAGTACCCTGGGCAAAATTCCTTCATTAGCCAAATAAACTTGTTCTGAGCACCAACTGGACAGTCTAGGGACAGGGTGATGCTTTCAGCTATATCCTTTCCGGCAGATGACCCCCACACTGGTAGGAGTAAGGAGAGCCATGGCAGAATTCAAACCACAGTCCCCTAAAAGCACACAGGAGAGTACCCTACCCTCACCTGAAGAGTGTGTATGTGCAAGGATTTGGTCAGGATAGACTCTTCAGAAGAGGGGAGGTGTGGAGCAGCAGGTACCTTGATTCTGCACAGCTTACAGCCCAGAGAGCTAGAGAACAGGAGGAGCCAGATACCCATCCTCACTCTGTTGATTTCCACACCATATTAGAAGTCTCAACAACTCCACAGCTGTGTTGCAGCCACTAACAACGCTGCCTCTGCTCTGTTTGCCTCTAGATTCTTTTTTTTTTAATTTTTATTGCATTTTAGGTTTTGGGGTACATGTGCAGAACATGCAAGATAGTTGCATAGGTACACACGTGGCAGTGTGTTTTGCTGCCTTCTGCCCCTTGTCCCATATTTGGCATTTCTCCCCATGCCATCCCTCCCCCGCTCCCCCCCCCCGCTGTCCCTCCCCTATTTCCCCCAATAGACCTCAGTGTGTGGTACTACCTTCCCTGTGTCCATGTGTTCTCATTGTTCATCACCCGCCTATGAGTGAGTATATACGATGTTTCCTTTTCTGTTCTTGTGTCTTCTTATCTGTTAAATAAAGTGAGAATGGAGATATAATTTAGGGCGGGAGTAGATTGTAAGTGTCTCTGTGATAGGGCAAAGCGCCTCCTGGGGGAGCCCTAGAAGCTAAACTCGACTGTTAGCTGTGAGGCAAGGGACTCTGGGGCAGCTCCTATGGACTGTGTTTGTTAGAACTTTTCAGGGTGGCTATGCCCTGCCAGGGGCCTGAATCTCACACAGGTGGACATGGTGTTGGGACCAGACCGACTGTCCCATCACGGAATAATATCTGCATCTCAGCAAGGGGAACATAAGCAAAGTATGTTGTTGTGAGTTTAAAGAGGCCTGGCTTTGGAGTCAGAAAACCCGCATGTGAGTCCCAAATCCAGCCTCTGCTTCAGCACCCTGACCTCTTTCAGCTTGATTCCTTATCTGTTGATGGGGGTTTAATACTTATGTCTCTGGGTCTTTGGGAAATTAACACTGTACATTCATGGCACACAGTAGGTCCTCAACACCCAGGCTCCATGAATAGCCATTCACACTCTGCCAGGTTAGGGGCACATCAGCATGGAGGCCAGCGTGCCAGGACAGTGTGAGTCTAGTGTACCCTCCAGCCTGGGGTTCAGGCTTGGGCTGCTGGTGGCAGGACCAAGGCCATTTCCATCTTTTCTTTTGCTGTCCACATGTCCAAAGCAGATGCTTCTGTTCATACTCAGGTGTGCCATGCTAGGAGCTGACATAACAGGCTGTAGTGAATGAAGCTAAGCCTCACAGTCCACTCTGTGGCAGGAAGGACCAACTGTGAGGCAGGTCCTCAGCCCACACCACTTCATGCTACTGAACCTGGGGCCACAATTTCAAATTCAATGTTCACACAACGATAAGTCTACAGGAATAGAGGGATCAGTGTTGTGTATCTTTATTGTAATTTATGTTTTTATTGTATATATTTGAGGTATAAAACATGTTATAAACACAGTGAAATAATTGCTATAGTCAGGCAAATGAACATGTCACCTTCCCCAGTTACCTTCCTGCATCCTATTCTTTCCATGCAAACTTTTCCCAAAAACCCTACTCTGAGGTGACATTCCAATTGGTTGGCCCATTGGGGGAATTTTGATGAATCTCCATCATATGCTATTTAGTAAAAATAACAAGCCCACTAAGTGTGCTTTTTGATCCACGTGCTCCTTAGGTAAAGTAGAATTTGCTCTCCTTCACTTGAGAGCTGAAGGTAAGGAGGAATCAGGCAGAGGGGGATAGAGCAAGTACAGGCCAGACAGAAGGAAGTGGGTATATGAGGTGGTGGACATGAGAAGGAGAGCGAGAGAGAGAGCACACACACTAGAGAGTACAAGTGTCAGCTGACTGATGAACTGAGAGTGGTCTAGAATGTGAAATACTGAGGTCTGCTACAGAGGATGTATTTGGGGATAGCTGAGGCCTGATGTCCCTAATCCTGGAGGCTGGACTTTATCCTAAGGGCAGCAGACAGCTCTAGTAGAATTTGAAAAGGTTTGACATGACCAGATCAGCAGTTAAGAAAGGTGCCTCACGCACTGGGACAGAGAATGTATGGAAGGGGTCAAGACTGGCAGCAAGAGGATGAGCTATGAATTGTTGGTGGTCATCAAGGAGGGAGATGAGGGTGACTGGACTGGGGAACTTCCTGTGGTGATGGAAAAGAGTGAGTGTCAAGATCTCACTTAGAAAGACTTGGGAGGTTGAACTGACCAGGCTTGGTCACTGTGGGAGTGGTGAGAGAGAGGTAGCAATCAAGGATGGCTTTCAAGATCTCTGGCACAAGCTGCTGGGTAGAAGGTGGTGTCTGTCACTTAGGCAGCACAGGAGGAGGGGCAGGCGTTCCGAGAGTGGAAGTTGGTGGGTTCACTTTGGGACATGCTGAGTAGTACTTGCTATGAGACTCAACAACATATGACTTGAATGACTTTGCGGAGCTGACCTAACCTCTTTGTGCCTCATCTGTAAAATATTACTTTTTGAAAACTATAAACTGCTGTTCACGGCAGCTTCTTCAGGGTTAAAAAGAAAGGTACTATTCATGTATCTGCTAGGAAAGACATTGTTGCATGTCACTTGACTCCTGAAATAGGCCACGGTAAAGAAATCTCTGCACACTTTAGTGTTCTGAGAAATCGCTGACCACAAAGGACCAATATTCTCCCTGGGACTTAGATAAGGGTGGCTGACTGTCCACTCTGTGCCATCACTCCCAGATGGTGGATCCCACCACTCCTTGTTCTTTTGTCTCAGGAACGATTCCCTTAATGGGAAGTCTGTCCTCCTGAAAGTAGGTAGGCACAGACAGAAACATTCCCTGTTCAGCTGGCTGAGACTTCTGCTGATTACAAAAAACCCCAGCCCCATTAATCTCCCCATTAAAACTGGTCTACTCCTTCCTATGAAAGTAAAAGACATTCCCCCCCACCACCATTTACCCCATAGTGTGATAGTGTGATTTCCACTCCACTTCAGGGGCGTTCTCCCTACAGCAGTAGCCTGAATAATTTCAATGTCTTGGATTGTTTGGTTTCTGTCTTTAAAGGGTGCATATACCGCTCATGCAAAAACAGTAAATAACGAAAATGAAACATTAAATAATGAAAGTGAGACTGTAAATAACGAAAATGAAACAGCAGGTGTCCCTTTTCAGGGACACACCCTAGCGCAAAATTCCCAGCCAATCACAGGAGAAATCGGCCTCCTCCCATCCCTCCAGCCTAGTTCCCTGGTCCATCGCCCATGAAGTAATGTTTGCCTTCCCATAGCCTCCAGAAACATTCGTCCAGTCCACAAGACGTGCTCCCAAGCGGGCCGCTCCAGGAACACAGAGGCGCACCTCCAGAAGATGGCAGCCTCCAAGCCTTCTCCCTTCGCAAGCGGGCGCAGCTCTCGCACAGCCACCCACTAGCTCCCTCTCCCGGCTCCCTGGCGACACGCGGCAGCCAATCGAAGGTCCAGTTTTTCGCCAGTGTCGCATCCCTGTGACGTCACCCAACCCCGCCGACGTCGACTCAAGCCCGCCATCCCTTCCTTCCGCGCTACTGTCCCTCTAGCCAGCCGGAGGATGGCTCTTCTCGATGGTCTTAACCTTTCAATTCCAAGCAGGCCGCACTGGGGCGTGAACGGTGGGAACCGGCTCCTGAGCGAGAACGCGCGTGACAGAGCCCGAGAGAGACGGAGAGCGAGCAAGCGCGCAGGAGAGACTGAGAACAGGGTGCAGGGCAGGGTGGGTGAGACCCTTCCAGAGAGACAGAGTGAGATGCTGAGATCTAGGCTGTCCCCTAGCACAGGCCAGTGTGTCTTGGGACTCGAATACCCCCTGGGTTGGGGCGGCCGGGAGCGGGGCTTTCGGAGGAAGTGGGTGGTTTTCGCTGTTTTGCTGTCGCCCTTAGCTCCCCGCTGTGGGAATGGCGGTGACGCAGTCTTTGGGTGACGTTGTTCTCTTTCCCTGCTTAGGGATGGCCTTTTTGTAGCGGAGAAAGAGGATGCTAAGACTTGCCACGGGCATTGGTAGCTGGAGGGACTACATTTGGGCTATAATCATTTTTCAACAGGTTTAGAAATCACCATGTTCGCCGGGCGTGGTGGCTCACGCCTGTAATCCTAGCACTTTGGGAGGCCAAGGTGGGTGGATCACCTGAGGTCAGGAGTTCAAAACCAGCCTGGCCATCATGGTGAAACCCCACCTTTTTAAAAAAAAAAAAAAGAAGAAGAAGAAAGAAAGAAATCACTGTGTTCTTGGCATCACCTTCTTCTCCTACCGCACAGCGGGAGACACCGTGTCTGGAGGGTTTTCAAGGAAAACCGCATTGTCCCTATTGAAACAAACTGTCCCACAAGGTTTGTTTCAATAGGGTCATGTGACAGAGAGACATTCAGGATGTGACATATGAGTAGACGTGCGTTTAACGGGCACTGTGATTCCTGTATTCATGCACAGTGAATGGTCCAGGCCATTTGTGCCCAGTAGCTGCACAAGCTGTAGGGTCTCATGTTTAGAGAAGGAGGGCCTCTCTGCCCTCCACCTTGCCGGAGTACAGGCCACCATGGGCGGTAGCCCTCTGTGCCATCAGAAATGTAGCGCTTTGAGTACTCAAGGATTTCCAGCTGTATCTCCAATGCCATTTCCCTCTACTAAGGTATCCCTGTTGGGCGCGTTGGATTTGTATGTGGGTATGAGAGTGGTTTGGTGTGTTTTGCTCAAAAAAGGAAAAGGGAATGGCCTTGCTTGGCTGGGCTTATCAGGATACTAGCAATGGAGAGAGAAAGGACTTATGTATTCTTTTTTTTTTTTTTTTTTTGAGACAGAGTCTTGCTCTGTCACCAGGCTGGAGTGCAATGGTGCAATCTCAGCTCACTGCAACCTCCACCTCCTGGGTTCAAGCGATTCTTCCACCTCAGCCTCCCGAGTAGCTAGGACCACAGGCGCGTGGAAACACACTCGGCTAATTTTTTTGTATTTTTAGTAGAGACGGGGTTTCATCGTGTTGGCCAGGATGGTCTCGATCTCTTGACCTTGTGATCTGCCCACCTCGGCCTCCCAAAGTGCTTTGATTACAGGCTTGAGCCACTGCACCAGGCCAAGACTTCTGTATTCTTAGGAGCAGAATTTTAACAACTCCCTGTCAAAGGGGCAGTGTGTCTTACCTGGAATGCTTTGGCATTTAATAAAACGTCCTGTGAATACTTTTCATAGGGAAGCACTGTTTTTACTGTTTCTGGTTAGAACCGGTTACATTTCAAATCATAGTTCAGAATTCATGAAATACCTGAGTTGACTCTACATGGCAGTAATCCATTTCCTTTCCTTAGTGTGTGGTTGAAAGATGAATTCCAGATAAGTGTTCAGTTCCAGGCTGGGCAATCGTGCTTGGCACGGGAAATTTAGGTTCTTTAAGGGAAAAGCCTGATATGCTAAAACAAAATGTATACCTTATTTAGACGCTTATAAGAATATGAAGGTAAAGGGGAGCCACAGGTAAGTATATGCCAGTGAATGCGAATTAAAACAGGTGGCAATATAAAGAGATTGGTGTCACAAATAGTGGAGTGACTTCTGTATTTCAGCAGATGTCAGTGAGAAATGGTCACCACCACTCCCTAGATGTGTGACCTTGAGTGAGTTGCTTAATGTATCTGATCCTGTTACCTCATCTGCAATGGGGGTAGATAATATATATCATACCACACCCTGGGAGAAGCTGTTCCTACCACCTGGGCTATGGTGGTTTTGACTTCCTCTGTGTCAGAAGCCCCCCTTCTGCCCCCCCCACCATGGTTGTCTTTTTGTTTTGTTTTGTTTTGGGATGGTGACACTGTGTCACCCAGAGCAGACTGCACTGGCCTCAACCTCCTGGGTTCAAGTGATTGTCCCACCTCAGCCTCCCGAGTAGCTGGACCACAGGTGTACAGCATTGTGCCTTGCTGATTTTTTAAACTTTTTGTGGAGATGGTGATCTCACCCTGTTGTTCGGGCTGGTCTCAAACTCCTGGGATCAAGCAATCCTCCTGCCTCAGCCTCCCAAAGTGCCTGGATTAGAGGTGTGAGCCACCATTTGCGGCTCCCTAGACAGTATTTTATTTCTCAAACTGAGACTAGGCCTTGGGATGGGGCTGCACTGGACAATTCACTGAAGGCACCACTGAATGAAGTGGGCCCTCAGTGAATACTGCACAAATGTGACCTGGCCAGTGAGGTTATTTTCTTTTGTAGGTGAAAGGTGTAGCAGTCACCTGACTGACACCCATAGCATTGACCATATGAACCCAGCGACCTGACTGCCTTGGGTGAGTCTAGGTAAGCTACTTCCTCATGAGAGGAGACTTGCCCTTTCTCTTCCTCTTGCTGCTCTGGACACTCATCTTGGTCCCTCCCCGGTGCCCCTCCCTGGACTCCCAGTTGTACTCCTGCTGCTTTTCTATGTACTCGCCTACTGGGAGACCCCTGATGCCAGCACCACACTTCACTGCTGTCTTCATTTTCATTCTCTCTTAAAAGGGGGCATTGCTGGCTTTCTTACTACGTGTTCTTTTGTTACAAAGCTGCTACAAATTTTATCTCCTTCACTCCAGACCCAGTAGGACAGAGATGATCTGTGTAGACATCAAAAAGAATGTCTGTGAGCCATGTATAGGACAGACTCTTTCCTCAATCTGTGTGGCATTGCCTGGCTAAGAGTCAGACTCCTTTGCCCTCATGTGGCACGAGACTAGGAGCACAGTTTTCAACACCCAGAAACCTTGCACGGATCTTAAGTTATTTTGCTGTAGGATTCTGCCATTTGTAGAAAAAATCCCTAGTTAATTGGGATTATTAAATGAAATCTGTGTCTTTAAACTGCAGTAAATCCACTTTATATACCCTCTGCAGACTGCCATCCATGGGGCTCATCACTGTGACTCAGCATTTGGTCATCCAACCATGTGGAGATCACTACAATTCCACAAGTGTTCCCTGCCCTCCTTCTGCCTGTGAGGTAACCTATCCCATCCTGAGGACACAGGGATCTACCAGGTATGTTTCCAACCTTCCAGGAGAGACCACGGAGCCTGGTGAGGGAGATACACCTGCAAAGAGAACTTCAGTGCAGTAACAGCAACGGGCATAGCTGGTGTGTTCACCAACTCATGAGAGATCACACCACCAGCATCTCCCGCTTGATTTCCCCAACAGCAAACAGCTTATCCTGGAAATGATCCCTTTGGTAGATAAGTTGGATTCCCCTTACTGTTTCCCCCAGGCCTGCAGAGCTACAAAGCAAATTGACACTGGTATGTTGTGTCAGAGTGGAATCCAAGAATGGAATGCCCTGCAAGTGATGTGATTTCTAAAGCAGTCAATAAATCTTTCTAAATTTCCGGGTGAAGCAACACACAATCCTCCCTCAGTTCACAGGGAAGTGATGTGTATGGAAAAAAATCCAGTTTCCTTAGGACTCTGGAAAAAGTTGTTTGCCACCCTGTAACCTTCACCCCACGAATGCCAGGAGCCACTTCTCGTTATTTGAACATCCAAAGCTGCCCTTGGAAATTTCTAGAATGCCCCAAAGTGGGTGATGATATTCTGATTATAAACCACAAGTTTAGGATTTAAAAGAAGTATCCTAGAACTTCTTAATTACATCAAAAGGATAGGAATGTTGCAGTCTGTACAGAGGAAACAGCACGGTAACATGGGGAAGGACAGAATGTTCCCCAGGAGGGGTTGTGGGAACTTTGTTCCTCTGTGTTACTTTCGGTGATAAGAAAATGTTTCAAGGCCAGCTGTGGTGGGTGGTGAAGCTTCATGTCAAAGGGCAGCCACTGCCATAGGACACTGATGCTCAGGATGGTTCTGTGGTGGTCCTGACTCTGGGATCCTGGGACGGATGTCCTCCTTGGCGAGCACAGC
>JAPYYA010004846.1:0-11371 GCA_028533165.1 Leontopithecus rosalia | reverse complement strand
CGAGCTGTCGCGCCGCCAGCTGGTGAGGGAGCCCGAGGGCCATTGGCCCTCCGGCCGCCCGCCTCTAAATGTCCTCCTCATGGCGGAGACTGCGGCCTCCCGAGACCCCTCAGTCCCTCCCCGCCCCTCCCCGCTTTTCTCCACCCCCGGACCAACAGTAGCGAGTTACTGCCTTGGCCACAACCTCCCAAGAGGAAAGCCCGCGGTTTCCAATCAGTGAAAGGAGCACCGCCGAGCCAAGTAAGAACTGTCAAGCCAAGCGACCGCCGCCAAGCCTCACGGGTAACGTCCAGGCACGCGGCTAACGTCACTGCACTTGCTCAGGCTCCCGTGACATCACTGCACCTGTGCACACAGGCCCCCGCCTCCCGGAGAAAACTCCTTGGCCTACAGGTGGCGCTGCAGCTCCGGCGCCGGCCTGGGCTGGCGGGTCCTTCCGGGTGGCGGCGTTCAGCCTGCCTGTCGTCGGGGAGTGCCGCCTCACAGCGCTGCCGCGCACCTGCTCCTCGACTTGCTCAGTTCAGGCGTGTGGACCAGTTCCCGCCCCTGTGCCGCCATCGCTTGGCCTCCCCCGGGCTAGCCACCGCAGCGGAGTTGCCCCAGAGTCATCGCTGCCAGGACACAAGCCGAGTCAGGCGGCTGGGTCAAAGCGAGCTGCCCGCCCCGCGGGAAGGGCCTGCCCGACGCCACTGCCCGCCCACTTCTGGGCTTTCCGCTGCCTGGGGATGGGGCCGAGCAGCGGCTCCCCGCTCTGAGCCGCAGCCGCCGCGCGCATCTGCCCAGGGGCCGTGCGGCTGGCGACCCGGTTGGGTCGGGGAATGCCAGATGCTGCTGGGGTCGCTCGCCTCTAGTCCGTCCTGTCCCTGCTGCCCGCGAGCACTAGTGTCGGTCAGGGGCAGTGGCTCACGCCTGTAATCCCAGCACTTTGGGAGGCCAAGGCGAGGGGATCACTTGAGGTTAGGAGTTTGAGGCCAGCCTGCCCAACAAGATGAAACCCCGTCTCTACTAAAAATAGAAATATTAGTTGGGCATGGCGCACCTGCACCTGTAATCCTAGCTACTTGGGAGGCTGAGACAGGAGAATCGCTTCAGTCGGGGGTCGAAGTGAGCCAAGATTGCACCACTGCACTTCAGCCCGGTGACAGAGCAAGACTCCCTCTCAAAGAAAAGTGACAAAGGAGACTCTAGAAAGTACTCAAATACTAATTCTTGAGGACAGTGAAGATAGATAAAGCATTATGAAAAACAGATTTTGTCACTGAAGCCTCGGGGCATTAGCCTAGGTCCTGCATTGCTCACCCACGGAAAGCCAATCACAGAAATGAGTATTGCCAAAGAAGAAGGCTTTAATCAGGTGTTGCAGCCATGGAGATGGGCGCTCAGTCTCAAATCCATCTCTGACCAACTAAAATTAGGGATTTGTAGTATAGCAAGGAAGAAATGTAATTACCTATAAGAAAACATGAACTAGGGAGGGGTAAGGAAGCAATCATTTAAAAACTATCTTCACTTGCCTCCTCAATCTTGGCATGATTCCCCCTATGAGTGGTTTCCAGGGTCTCAGTTGGCATTTAGTCACACATGACATTGCACATATTGTGTGCACTCTGCACAGCTCAGCAGCATCCTGGGTAGGCCTTGAAAGGCAATCTTCACGAGCCTGTGGCCTCAGCAAGAAAGCTGGGAACGGGAAGCGGAGAAGCCAGGAGCCCAGTCCTCTGCAGAAAATTCCAGCACGGCCCACAAGAGCAGCTGCAGTGAAGACTGTGACCCAACAAGGAATACCTGGATGAAGATGCTGGTTTGAAAACAGACTCAGTGTTAGCATGGCACTTTGAGAAAATATTAATGATAAATGTCACCAAGGGAAAAAAATCATCAGACAGAAACAAAATATGTTTATTAGAAATAGTTGTTTATCACACACTCTCCTGTGAATAAAGACATCTAATAAGCATGTCATATCCTAACAGTGCTGGGTACAATCTAGTGTGCTCTTTATAGACATGAGGCCACAGATGTATCAACTGCATTCAACTAATGTAGTTAAAATTAGTATGCTACTCAGGATGCTACAGATTTAGCAAAACTCTAACTTGGGTTAGAGAAGTGAAATGCCCAGTGGCATTTGTAGCTATTCGAAATGCTTCTAAAAAGGCTTTGAGGTTATATCCTTCACTGCATGTCGCTGGTAGGTCATCTCAAAATGGCACTCGAGCTTTGGAAGGGTGAGAACTATTGCTGGACTTGGCAGGGGTTCTGCATCTAGGGGCATGAGTCCTCCATCTCCACAAGCCACCCCTCAGTGGGGAAGAGGAGGGGGAGACTAAGGAAGTCTCCGTAGGCAGCAGGGAAGAGAACATGGGAGAGATTTCTCACCACTGGATGGCTTGCCCCTGGGGATGTGTGTTTTTGTCTAACACCCACCAGCATCTACTTGGGTCGGTCTCTACAAAAGGTGTAAGACAACAACTGAAAGAAAAAGGGAAACAAAGGACTAATATTGTTTTTGAAATGAGAAGGGGCTAGGACAAGAGAAGTTCCTGAGAATGTTACCCCCACAAGGCGGGGGCCATGGGCTACACTCAGACAGGAAAAATTCAATCCATGTTTGACGCAGAGAACAGCGACTTCTCGCCTCGAAAAACTCCCCCACTCTACTGAGGCTTGCATGTTGCAGATTACTTTTCATGTAAAATTTACACATTAAAAAAAGAATCTGCAGAACAACCAAAGAATTTTAAATGACTATGTACTGGCTGAGGGAAGATGGAAAGAAACGTGGTTGTTGTGGCCTCTGAAAGTCTCAGGACAGAAACTGGGAATGGCATACTCTGCTAAAGAAAATGTAAGATGCTCACCTTGTTGTTTTTTGTTTTGTTTTGAGATGGAGTCTCACTCTGTTGCCCTGGCTGGAGTATAGTGGTGTGATCTCGGCTCACTGCAATCTCTACCTCCCAGATTCAAGTGATTCTCCTGCCTTAGCCTCCCAAGTAACTGGCACCACCAGGCCCATCTAATTTTTGTATTTTTAGTAGAGACAGGATTTCACCATGTTGGCCAGGATGGTTTTGATCTCTTTACCTCGTGATCTGCCCATCTTGGCCTCCCAAAGTGCTGGGATTACTGGCATAAGTCACCACACTTGGCCTATTAGTTTTTATTTATTTTAATTTTTTAATTTTCATTTTTTTTATTTTTTATTTTTGCTTGTGTGTTTTTAAAAAGCATACTGTCAACAGTAAAATAATAATAATAAAAGGCTGGGCACGTTGGCTCACACCTGTAATCCTAGGACTTTGAGAAGCCAAGGTGAGTGGATCACTTGAGGTCAAGAGTTCAACACCAGCCTAGCCAACATGGTGAAACCCCGTCTCTACTAAAAATACAAAAACTGGCCAGGAGTGGTGGCAGGTGCCTGTAATCCCAGCGACTTGGGAGGCTGAACCAGATGAATTGCTTGAACCCAGGAAGCAGAGATTGCAGTGAATGTAGATTGTGCCACTCTAGCCTGGGCAACAGAGGGAGACTTCATCTCAATCAATCAATTAATAAAATTCGTCTGCACCCTTCCACTTCTCACGTCCACTGTGACATCACAGTAGCCACTGGTGACAGTGGGGAAGTGTATCCTTTCAGATGTTCATCTTTCCTCCACAGATTTTTCTGGCCCATCGGCTTGAGCCTGTCTGTGTCTCCATGTGAGATTAAAGAATGCACGAAGTCAAATTACCTAGACATAGCAATAAGGCTCCGTGTTAACTTTGTGGTTCACAGTTCAGAGTAACACAACAGTGACCCAAATAGAGCAAGTGACGTTGCTGGAGCCGCTTTTGCCAGGTTGCCAATGTGGCACTGCCAACTGCCCCCTGTGTTCTGATGCAAGTCCTTGTGACTAGATCACTGCCTCGGTCCCAGCAGCAGACCCGGGCTGGCCCATACAACAAATTCTACATTCACTTTGATTGTTCAGCTGGAGCCCTCACTATTCCCATTCTGATGTGTGTGGCTTCAGCTTTTGTCTGGGTGTGTGTATTCAACAGGAACCAAGTAGCCACTGGCCTGTTTCGCATGAGTCAGAACCCAGCGATTTCATGAAAACCTGGAGCGTGTGCACGTTTAGATGGTTGGGAGAAACAGTTTTATGCACCAGCCACTACAGGCACCTGTGCCTTAGGCCTACAAACTTTCCAAGGATTAATAACACGCTTCGATCCTGAAAGAAAAAAATGTATTACTAGCTCCAAAATACTAGAAGTGCAAAGTTGAAATTACTCAACATTTCTTTCAATGTTTATGAAAATTGGTGATTCAGGAGTCAGAGGAGGACAGGAAGAGAGAGCATGCAGCCTCAAAAGAAAGCTGGAAGGAACAAACTGGGAATCTGAGAAGTGAGCAGAGGGAGAGCGTTGCAGGATGGAGACAATCAGTGAATAGCAGGGCTCACAAACTCAGCCATGCCAGAGGGCAACAGGCAACAGGAATGAGTGAAATGTTCTGGTATGAACAGGGAACGGTGGAGACAGGGACACACAAGGGCCCACTCAGCAGGGAAAGACGCTGGTGAACTCTGAGCAACTCCTGCAATTTCCTGAAGGAGGAAATTCAGCTTCTGATTTCTTAAAAGAAGCAGAATTCAAGGTTTATGTAAAATTTCCAGGGTTTGTTTGATTTTTGAGACCCCAGCTCTGTGTCGCCCAGGCTAGAGTGCAGTGGCATGATCTCGGCTCACTGCAAACCCCACCTCCAGAGTTCAAAAGATTCTCCTGCCTCAGCCTTCTGAGCAGCAGAGATTACAGGCAACCACCACCACACCCAGCTAAATTTTGTGGTCTTAGTAGAGACAGTGTTTCACCGTGTTGGACAGGCTGGTCTTGAAAGCCTGACCTCAAGTGATCCACCCGCCTCAGCCTCCCACCGTGCCGGGATGAGAGGTGGGAGCCCGGCACCCAACCTTTTTGTTACTGCTATTGTTTTGAAACATAGTCTCATTCTGTCGCCCAGGCTGGAGCACACTGGTGCAATCACGGATCACTGCAGCCTTGACTTCCCAGGCTCAAGCGATCCTCCAGTCTCAGCCTCCCGAGTAGCTGGGAACACAAGTGCACGCCACCTGCCCAGCTAATTTTTTAGGATTTTTTTGTTTTTGTTGGGGAAGGAGGGGTACACATGTGGCCTCACTATGTTGCCCAGGCTGGTCTCAAACCCTTAGGCTCTGGAGATCCTCCTGCCTCAGCCTCCCAAACTGTTAGGATTATGGGTGGGAGCCACTATGCCCAGCCACTTTTGTAATTATTGTCAGTATTTTAAACATCAACAACTTAAATGTTCAAAAACACATTCCAGGTCAAAGTAACACACCAATAGGCCAGAGAATACGCAACTTCCAGTGAACTGAAAAGTGCTGCCCGGGCCCGGGACCCCATGCAAAGAAGTTTGAACACTGATGCACACAAAATATGTTATTTATTGTCAATTTCTGCAAAGACACATTTAAGCAACAAAATACACATTTGTCAACCTTTTTCTTTTTTTTTTTATCAGTTCTTTTTGAGGTGACTCTGGATATACAGGGATGTCAACCTTTTCGAATTTGTTTTGTACATTAGCAAATACAATGTGCTACCATAGCAATAAATTAAATGTACATTATTTACATGACATAGGCAGTTGGGGTCTAGAATCACCCACTCACTAAAAGGAAATAAAGGAAAGTCATCACCCCATGGAGCATCTCTTCCAAGCCACCGTCCTGAGGTTCTACCTAAGGTTCTTCACACGAGAATCTGCATGCTCACACGTCAGTGTGCCCCGAGCTGCAGCATCCAAGGGGAGCACTCACGACAAGGAGGAGCCGCACACATGCTAAGGGGCAGGAAGGGGGATTTATGAGCCCAAGCAGAAATGTCACAAAATCAAAGACGACGGCAATTCAATTCCAGTCTTCCAGATAAATGCCCCCCTCTCCAGAGCCAGTAAGGCGCAGGACAGAGCCACAGCCCCACAGCCTCTCACTCAGCAGGGCTCTGCTGCCCTTGGCCCTGGTGGGGCTGGTCTTCCTCCCAAAGGAGCACATGGCCCAGCTGAAGGGAGGGAGACATGGGATCAGGGTGGACAGGGGCTGGTGGTAAAACACAGCTTGGTAAAAGAATACCCCAGCCAGCCCCGCCAGGCTGCAGGATCAGCCTTGGCAAACTTTACTGGCCTTGCCTGCCTTGATGACAGGTAGCTGGAGACTGGGGGGAGCCGAGTGGTCCTGAGCATGGCTGGCTGGCCTGGTCCCTGCTGGCTGCCTGTAGCCATGAGATCTACTCGGACCTCTGACTGCTCAAAACAGAGCTGTCTCTACTGACTTAGAAAGCAATGAGAAAGGTAGTGTTTGCGTTGGCACCTTCAAGGGTCTGGGAGGAAAGTGAGACAGGCGCTTGCCCAGGTTTTTATTGACCACCTTTGTGGAGAAATAAAGAGTTTTCTTGGACCACTTTTCCTCCTAATTCAGGAAAAGGGAGGCTGGGGGCTGGTAGGCAGCATCTTCTCCCTGGCCTCCATCCTCATTACACACTGGAGCTGAAGAAGCAATCCCACCGAGGAATGTCACCAAGTCACCTTTTCTCATCATTTCCTTCCATCCAAAGCCTGAGGGTCCTCATTGGAAAATCCAAGACTATCCCTTCTGATGAAAACAAGCAGAAAGAGAGGCTTCACCAGCATCCTTGACTGATCAGCTGCACGCCAGGGCCAAACCACCAGCTAACCGTCTTCCCCAAAACCCAGGGCCCCGGGAAACGCAGCCACATATTCAACCAAGCACATAGGTCGTGCAGAGGAAGGGATCCTGAGTTGAGGGTGCTAATCCCAGCTTTGCCACCAGCCAGCTGTGTGACCTCAAGCATGTCATTCCCCTCACTTGGACTAAGATTTCTCATCTGGACAGTGACAGTGCTGGCTGAGGTACTAAAAGGAGCCAGAGGCTTGGGTGTTGAGATAATGCTGACAAAGCTGAACCACTGACTGTTTTTCAAGAAACTTTTACATTCATTGGCACAGACAGAAACTCCCATTAAGACCTTCTATCTCTAGCTTTTCTGCACCTATTTTAAGCATCAACTGAGCTGGAGGCATATGGCTGGGCCCGCAGTGCCTGGAAAGCAGTTTCTTCAGTGGGTCAGGCAGTTCCCAGAGCCAGAGACATGTCCTGGACAACACCCCCTTGTGGACATCACAGTGGAAATCCCTCAAATACCATCCTGAGCACCATCTAAGTGAGCCTCGTCGCAAGAGCCAGTGAGGTCTGAGCAAATCTCCGAGCCCCAAGACTGGGTGCAGCATAAAAGACATTTTTTATCAGAGCAGATGTAGGGGAGCATGGGGGAAGCAGACCCCCAGGAACCCGAGCTGCCTGTCCCATGGGCCAGAGGAGGGAGGGGAGACTGGGCCATCCCTGTTCTCCTCCTCCCTCTGAGCACCAGCAGCCTGGGATGGAGCCACAGGATGGAGCTTCTAGAAACAGTGACACAGGACCAGAGGGAAGGGGCCTTTGGGGTCCTGCTTAGAGCACTCCAAAAGCAAACCAGAGGTAGAGGCTCCATCTCAGGTCTGTGCTTCTCTGGGGCCACCCAGCCATCCTGCCTACCAGCTCAGAGGCAGGGACAAAGCCCTCCCAGGAGGCAGCAAGCAGCAAGGACCAGCCAGTGTCCCTCCACAGCCCATCTTCACTGAAAGCTGCTCTTCAGGCTTGCTTTACCTGGAGGATGCCCACCTTAACCCCAACCCAGGCCCACCAGCAGAGAAGTCCAGGACCTGCAGGCTCGGAAGGAAGAAGCCGGGGAGATGTCCTGGGGGTGAGCTGGCTGCCCCAGCAAGGGAGCTCTGCTGAGCATGTGGGTCATGGGGTCTGAACCACATCCAGATGGGGCCCAGGTTGCAGGAACCTTTCAGATGTGACAGCTGCCTCAGACCCCAGCCGGAAAGGGGAACAGGATTGGGGGTTGAGCCCCAGATGCAGTCGCTGAAGGTCACAGTAGTTGGAAAAGGCCCCAAGGCCATGCTGGGCCCCCCAAGACTCCAGGGGCATATGCGGCTGAGGGACACTGGGCCCCTTCCCCCTAAATGGACCCGATCAGAACCCGTCTCAGTGGAGACCTTAGGACCAGGAGGGTCCTGATATCAGGGGGCCCACCTTTGGTGGCCAAGAAGCCGCGCCTCACCATGGCTTTGGGGGGCAGTGGCATCTGAAGTGCATGATGGAGGCAGAGGGAAGGTCCACATGCCCATTTTTCTTCTGCTTTTCATAAATCAGTTTGAACATAAAGTGGGTTTGGCCATGCCCCTCCCCTCAGCTCCAGCGCTGACTCCTACCCCTGGAGCCCCATGTGGGGAGAGGGCTGGGGCTCAGATGGGCCTCTGGGGACTTCCCCAGCAGGCATCCAGGCCGTGATGGTAGTGAGCTGGACCCAAGGCCGCTCTGCTGAAACCACATGCCCCCTCAAAGCAGGCAGGAGCAGAGGCCTCCTGGGGTGGCTCCTCACAGTGCTGACTGCCAGGTGCATCTCCTGGTGAGGAGGAGAGCACACCCAGCCCAGGGCCTCCGCCAAAGACACAAGGAGGGGACAGCTGCCTGAGGGCAGGGATGCCAGGGAGCACTCCCAGGAATTCCTCCCTCCAGGGGCAGAAGTGGGCATGGCTACTCCTCTTCTGCCTGTAGAAACCAGACTCCATCAGTGGAAGGGAGACCTAGCTAGTACGTCTGGTCCAGTTTTACTGGGAACCCCCTTCCCATCTCCACACAGGCCACCTGCCCCTCTTTCCCCATCACAGGTCTTCAGGGGTGAGGCGGCGTTTTGGACCTCCCCAGCTGGCAGCATCTCTCTGGCCATTGTGAGGCTACAGGCCACTTGAACCCTGATCTAAAAGGAACACACCTCCCGACTCATGACCACAGAGGGACAAACATTCACTCAACCCACCTTGGACAGTCAAAGGACTCCTGCTTCACATTAGTGACCCTGTTTCAACAAAAACCCATACAGGAGTTTCAGTAACCAGACAACACAGTCCCCTTTCACGGCAGCGTCTATGCACTCAGCTCCTGACAGTCTGGTGAGCTCAGGAAGGGACCAGCATTTCACACCTCACATGTGGGCGTGGCTGTGTCCAGAGGTGACGCTCTAATTCTGCAGTTGTGGCAAAGGTGGCTGGGACCCCTGAGCCACCGCCTGTGCCTGCTGGGGCCAGACCTCCCCAGAACTTCCCCTGCCCCCTATGGGGAGCCCCTTCTGACGTGTCTGAACCCTCCTCCTCTGGCCTGCAGAAGGGCGGCTGCCTTCTATGTGGGGTGTGGGAGGCATTCACAGCATTCTTACCGCATCGGAGCTGGCATGGCTGAGCTTGTCAAAGTGGAATTTCAGGTTTGATCTCGGGGAGTTTCTGCTTTTGGCATCTAAGAAAAAGAATGCCCATGAAAGGTGGGTGGAGCTGTACAGGCCACTGGGGCTGCATGTGGGGACTGGCCGGGGAGCCCAGGGGAAGGGGGCCTCCTGCCCCCCGCCAGAGCCAGCACTCCAGCTGACCTGTACCGGTCCATAAGAGCCAACTCCTGGATTACAGAAATGTGGGGAGCGGGTTGTTCAACACAGGCCGTTTTGTAAAGTTGAATTACATAAGCTTAGAATTCAATAAATTATATTCAACAGATGTAATAAATACTTGAAATTCATCACTTCCTAGTTATTTTTCTGTTGTATGATTATCTATGCTCTTATGTCTACTGTATCCACATGGTAGAAACACCCTAAAGATGATGGCTACAGTGTATCTTCTTCCCAATTCCACGTTCAAGGATGTCACATCAGCAGCTTGAGATCAGCCATGATAGGTATATTTACACCACAGAAATTGGCACATGCTACAAATCATGGCTTGATTTATTGTTTTGTAGTCTAGACTTAAGGAACTAATAGAAAAAAAGTAATGTACATTAAACTTCAAAACGAGTGTCTGCAGGTATGACATTGTGAACAGAACAAAAGAAAACTGAGTCAATATCCTTCCAGGGTTTGAAAACTGTTCTAGGATACAGCAAAGAAATTACTCGTGTCACACTGATCAATGAAGTTCTCTTAATATGAAATACTCATGGCCAGGTGCAGTGGCTCACACCTATAATCCCAGCACTTTGGGAGGCCAAGGTAGGTGGATCACCTGAGGTCAGGAGTTCAAGACCAGCCTGGTCAATATGGTGAAACCCCATCTCTACTAAAAATACAAAAATTAACCAGGCATGGCAGCGCTTGCCTGTAATCCCAGTTACTTGGGAGGTTGAGGCAGGAGAATTGCTTGAGCCCGGGAGGTGGAGGTTACAGTGAGCCAAGATTGTGCCACTGTACTCCAGCCTGGGTGACACAGTGAGACTCCATCTCAAAAAAAAAGAAAAAAAATATATATATATATACACACACACACATATATATATAAAATCTATATAAAATACTCATTAACATGGTAATATCAGTCCACATTCATATCCAAATTACACATATCCATCACCTGCAGACTTAAGTTGGCTACAGATGGAAAGGTTAGGCAGATGCCAGTAAAGCATTTTGTGAGGGTCAATTGGATATACGGGATTTATAGTGGAGAACATCATCTATTTGCTGTTTGTACACTGTATTTCACATTCATCATATAATAAGATTCAGTAAGTGAGCGTGTGAGTGGTAGCAGAGCCAGGTATAACGCTCCACTAGGCCCCACTGGCAGGAGGGCCACTGGAGTTTCTGGTTTTCCTCTGGCCAAGGGTATCAAAAGCTCAGCTCAGCACAGCCTTCCTGGAAGCTGCTGACTGGTGCATGGTGCTTCGAATCGAGGCGGTCCACCCAGGGCTGTGACACCTCTTTGTGTCACCTGTCAGTCCTCTTCTGGGCCCCAGGAAGCCCAGGGATGAAATGACCAATGATCAGGTATCTGAGGTTATGGATGGATACATGTCAGGCCCTCCCAGGCCACCTCTCTCCCCAGATTCAGCCCAATAGCAGAAAACAGGTTCCTGGATCTCCCCAAGCCCACCCTCATCCTGGGGGAACCAAGCACATCTTTCATGGGGCTGGGGGTTAAATACTGTGTGAAGAAAAGGTGTGTAAGCAGCATCACTGTGGGGAGTGGGAAGCACCAGCCCAGAGTCCCCAGACCCATCCAAGGTCCCTTCTGCCCCCGCTGACCTTCAGCAACTTGCAGAGACTCTATCATTCCTTCACTCAAAACCTTCCTTACTTGGATATTTATTTAACACCAAGTGGGAGCCAGGCTTGGTTACAGATTCTTTCATTCATTCCAATATTTAAGGTTTTTTTTTTTTTTTTTTTTTTTTTTA
>JAPYYA010004844.1:0-11373 GCA_028533165.1 Leontopithecus rosalia | reverse complement strand
GGAGAAAACCTCCTTGAACTTCATATGGAACCAAAAGAGAGCCCGCATAGCCAAGTCAATTCTAATCAAAAAGAACACAGCAGGAGGTATCACACTACTGGACTTCAAACTATACTACAAGGCTACAGTAATCAAAACAGCATGGTACTGGTACCAAAACAGAGAAATAGACCAATGGAACAGAACAGAGGCATCGAAGGCAACACAACATATCTACAACCATACAGTCTTTGATAAACCTGACAAAAACAAGCAATGGGAAAAGGACTCCCTGTTTAATAAATGGTGTTGGGAAAACTGGCTAGCCATGTGCAGAAAGCAGAAACTGGACCCCTTTCTGACACCTTACACTAAAATTAACTCCAGATGGATTAAAGACTTAAACATTAGACCTGGCACCATAAAAACCCTAGAAGAAAATCTAGGCAAAACCATTCAGGACATAGGAGTAGGCAAGGACTACGTGACCAAAACACCAAAAGCATTGGCAACAAAAGCCAAAATAGACAAATGGGACCTAATCAAACTCCACAGCTTCTGCACGGAAAAAGAAACAGTCATTAGAGTGATCAGCAACCAACAGAATGGGAAAAAATTTTTGCCATTTACCCATCTGACAAAGAATTTACAAAGAATTCAAACAGATTTACAAGAAAAAAAACAAAGAAGCCCATTCAAAAATGGACAAAGGATATAAACAGACACCTTACAAAAGAAGACATACATGAGGCCAACAAACATATGAAAAAATGTTCATCATCACTGGTCATTAGAGAGATGACAATCAAAACCACATTGAGATACCATCTCACACCAGTTAGAATGGTGATCATTAAAAAATCTGGAGACAACAGATGCTGGAGAGGATGTGGAGGAATAGGAACACTTTTACACTGCTGGTGGGAGTGTAAATTAGTTCAACCATTGTGGAAGACAGTGTGGTGATTCCTCAAGGACCTAGAAATAGAAATTCCATTTAACCCAGCCATCCCATTACTGGGTATATATCCAAAGGACTATAAATCGGACTACTATAAGGACACATGCACACAAATGTTCACTGCAGCACTGTTTACAATAGCAAAGACCTGGAACCAACCCAAATGCCCATCGATGATAGACTGGACTGGGAAAATGTGGCACATATACACCATGGAATATTATGCAGCAATCAAAAATGATGAGTTAATGTCCTTTGTAGGGACATGGGTGAATCTAGAGAGCATCATTCTCAGCAAACTGACACAAGAACAGAAAATGAAATACCGCATATTCTCACTCATAGGCAGGTGATGAACCATGGGAACACATGGAAACAGGGAAGGGAGCACTACACACTGGGGTCTATTGGGGGGAATAGGGGAGGGACAGCGGGGGGCGGGGAGCTGGGGAGGGATAGGATGGGGAGAAATGCCAAATGTGGGTGAAGGGGTGGAAGGCAGCAAAACTCAGTGCTATGTGTGTACCTGTGCAACTATCATGCATGTTCTGCACATGTACCCCAAAACCTAAAATGCAATTAAAAAAATAAAAATAAATAAATGAGAAAAAAACAAATGCTACTGAGGTTATAAAGAAGAGGGGATCTTGTACACTGTTGGTGAAAATGTGAAATTGTGCAGCCACTATAGAAAACAACATAGAGGTTCTTCAAAAAATTAAAAATAGACTGCCATATGTTTCAGCAATTCTATTTTTTGGTATTCAAAAGAATTAAAATCAGGATCTTGAAAAGATATCTGCAAAGATGTTCATTGCAGCATTATTCACAATAGCCAAGATGTGAAAATGACCTAAATGTCTATTGACAAATAATTAGATAAAAAAATGTGGTATGGGATGGAATGGAATATTATTTAGCTTGAAAAACAAGGAAATCCTGCCATATGTGACAATATAGACAAATCTTGAGGACATAATGCTAAATGAAATAAGCCAGTCACATAAGAAACTATACTGCATAACTTTATTTATATGAAGTATCTGGAATATTCAATCTCCTGGAAGTAGAAAGTAGAATGGTGATTGTCAGAAGATGGGGAAAAGGGGAAATGGGAAGTAGTTTAATGTGTATGAAATTTCCATCATACAGGATAAATAAGTTTAGGAGATCTGTGTAATATTATGGCCTATATTTTATAACATTGTATTGCACACTAAAACTTGTTAAGAGGATAGATCTTATGTTAAATGTACTTACCACAGTGAAATATAAACACTAACATCAACCAAAATAAGAAAGCTGTGAAATACATTGAAATTAGTTTGTTTCTTTTGAGGGAGAAAGGCAGCATGCTATATTGCAAGGATCTTCAAAACAGATTCAGGATGTGTGGATACAAGTCTCAGTTCTGCTTCTTGCTAGTTCTGAATCATTAAATAAGTAATCATATCTTACTGACCTACAACTTCTTCAACCTGAAAAATGGGAATATGACATTTAAAAAGGCTCCACCATCTAATTTCGTTCAGAAATTGTCTTCCCAACTTCTTCATGAAAATGCCAAGGCTTAGTGTGTTTCAAAGACATGCTCAAGGTCACATAGCTAGCAAATAATAGAGTTGGAGTTAGAATCTAGGTATCTTTAGTAGAGTGCTTTTCTTGGTATGATATTTCCATATTGTATAATTTAGAAAAGAACATTGTCCTATCAAAAAAGTTTTTTTTTTAGCATCCTACCATTTTTTTCTGAAATTTCTAATAGTAGCATTACTTCCTGATCAGCTTTCTGGACACATGTACTTACTGGTTTAAGAATTTGAGAGGAATGAAAGTTGAGTTCTGGCTGAGCACACCCCCAGACAGCTGTATGTGTGTAAGAACGTAGTTCTCCTTTAAGGGGAGGCTCCTATAGAAGCAGAAGCCTTCCCCAATCCCAGGTTTTTTCAAGGTAATTACACACCAGGAATTGAACAAAATGAAAAAGATTGCATATGTAATTGGCCACTTTTGCCTGCACATGGTTTCTGGACAGCTCTTATATTAGATATTTGAATAAAAAGCCTATACTCAGAGCCCACATGCAGTATAAGCAAAATTTACATACTCAACAGGAATAAATAATCTTTCCACTAAAAGATTCTTGAAATTATTGCCTAGGCAAAGATGTGGGTTCCATCTTTTAGACTTGCTTACTCTGTGGAGCCCTTAGAAGTAGAATCTTCTGGGCTGGGATTCAAAACCTTGCTAGTATTAAAAAAGCACATCCCTACATTAAAAAATTAATAATCTTACCAGATAAATAGTCCACTTACTTCAACCCCTTATCCTGAAAAATCATGCAAAATTTACAACTCTCCATTTGTAAAGATCTCAATAATATTGTTAGCAATTTTGCCAAGAGCAAATGCTTCTCTGAAGGTTTTTTTTAATTTCTATATCTGGACATCTATCTCTTGGGGTCATCCACAGTGTCTGAAGCCAGGGGATAGGATGGAATGGATAAAGTTGTTTAGTAATTTTCACAGAGAGCTTGGGGGAGCTGGTGGGACATCAAAAAGCTCTTATAGAAAAGTCAACAGGTGACTTTAGAATAAATCTATTAAAACATTTAGGGTGTAAAATATTAATGGACCTGTGCTTGGCCCCAAAAGCATTTGAGAATTGTATTGATGCCAAAATATTTGAAAAATAGTTAAGCAATGTTTAACAACCTGGAAAAGCTGAGCTGTTCACCCAGTTATGAGTTACTTGTGAAGTGCTTGGAAGAGCCTCTGGAAGAACAGCACATCTGCAGGGACTCCATTAAGGAAGGCCCCTTGGAGGTTCTTTTAAATGGGGTGGGAAGGAAAAGCTGAGTAAGAGTCTCATCAGGGAAATGAGAAAATTGCGGAAGTGTTTCCATATTGCATTGAGTTGCATTAGTCACTCTCCTGGAAAAGAATCCAGAGTTATCAGCAAAACACTGAAAGAAAGTGTCTAAAATATGAAGATTACAGTCTGCATTGCAATGACTACCACATGAAAAGAATCATCCATCTGATTTGATAAAGGAAGAACAAGGTATAGTTTGGAGTTGAAGAAACAGTTATTAAGGTTAGGATATACTGACCTCCTTTCCCAAATTATCAATAGAACAATTTAGAAAGGCTAGGGCAGGGGAAGAGAGGTGAGCTTTGAAAACCTGTTGATTTCCTGTCACTGGACTGAATTTTTACATACATTTTCTTACCTTAGTATTAACTATTGTAAAACATTATTGTATCTGTTTTATGAATTAGAAATTGAAGATAATGGTGTTGAATAAATAATATAAGGTCAAAAAGCTAACAAATGGCAGTACCTTGATTTGAATTCAAGTCTACTTAATTCCAAAGCCCATGCTGGGAAAGAAAATCACATGAAGGATTCTCCTATTTTTTGAAAATCTATACATCCCTCTAACTTTAGGTCTTTCTATATGCAGCCTACTTAGTTCCAGCAGAGTTGTAGACCAGTGTCTTTAATAACTTGTATAGATATCAGATTACATAAAGTAACACTTGGAAATCTCTAATACTTTTATAGAGTGGCAGACTTCCTACCTCTTTCCTCAACTGTAGATTTTTTTTAACATAAAGAATAAAGAAGCTCTGGGTTAGCATCCAGTGGTTTTTAATTCTAAAACTGGTCAAGTTTTTTCTAGCTTCATAAGTTTGAGAAGCTCACATAATGTTTATAGACAAAATTTCAGAACTGTAAAATGTAGTAACACTTGGCTGTCATTTACTTATTTAATTGTCATGAAGATCAAATATGAGTGCAAAGTAATTAACCAAGATGTGGATCTTCTAGACCCTCAATAGAGTGTGCAATGTGTAGTAATGTGGAGTTACTAGATCCTGAATAGCTAAAGCAATCTTGAACAAAATAGCAAAGCTGGAGCCATCCTACTACCTGACTACACGATGTGCTACAAAGTTTAGTAATCAAATCAGCATGGTATTGCATAAAAGCGGATACATAGACCAATGGAACAGAATAGAGAGTGCAGAAATAATTCTATGTGTTTACAATCAGGTGAGTTTTGACCAAGGTGCCAAGAACACGTAGTGAAGAAAGGGCAGTCTCTTCAGTAAACAGTGTTGGGGCAACTGCAGAAGAATGAAATTAGACCCTTCTCTCACATCATACACAAAAGTAAACTTGAAATGGATTCAGGACTTAAATGTAAGACTTGTAACTGTAAAAGTACTAGGAGAAAGCATAAGGAAAAAGCTTTATGCCATTGGTCTGGACATAACTGTTTTTTAGATATCCCTCCAAAAGCATAGGCAACAAGGGCAAAAGTAGATATATAGACTACATTAAGCTCAAAAGCTTCTGCATAGCCAAGGAAATAATCAGCAGAGTGAAGAGATAACCCACAGAAATGGAGAAAATATTTGCAAACTATACATCTGATAAAAGGTTAATATCCAAAATACATAAGAAACTCAAACAATCCAATGACCAAAAAATTCCACAAATAACCTAATTAGAAAATGGGAACAGGATTTTGATTTATATTTCCCAAAAGAAGACATATAAATGATCAACAGATATATGAAAAAATACTTAACATCACTAATCACCAGGGAAATGCAAATTAAAACCACAATGAAATATTAGTTCACATCTGTTAGAATAGCTATTATCAAAAAGATGAAAGATAAGTCCTAGTGAGGATGCGGAGAAAAGGGAACCCTTATATACTGATGGTGGGAATGTAAATTAGTACAGCCATTATGGGAAGTAGTTTGATAGTTCCTCAAAAACTAAAAATAGAACTACTGTATGATTTGGCAATCCCACTTTGGGATATATATCCAAAAATTAAATCAGCATATTGAAAAAAATATCTGCACTCCCACATTCATTGCAGCATTATTTGTAATAGCCAAGATATGGAATCAATCTATGTGTCCATCAGTAGATGAATGGGTAAAGACAATATGGTATACACTCACAAAAAATTACTATTTAGTCTTGCAAAGAAGGGAATCCTGTCACTGGGGACGACAACATAGATGAAGCTGGAGGACATTACATTATCAGTCAGGCACAGAAATTGGCTAGGCACAGAAAGACAAATACCACAGTGTCTCACTCAGACATGGAATCTAAAAAAGTTGAACTCATAGAAGTGAAGAGTAGAAAGGTGGTTACCAAAGGTTAGGAGTATAACGGGGTTAGAAAAATATTGGTCAAAGGATACAAAATTTCAATTAGATAGGAGGGACAAGCTTAAGAGATCTATTGTACAACATGGTGACTATAGTTAATCACAATGCATTGTATTCTTGAGAAATGCTAAGAGAATAGGTTTTAAGTGTTCTCACCAAAACAATCATAGGTATGTGAAGTAATGCATATATTAATTAACTCGATCAGTCCATTCTGCAGTGTGTGCACATTTCAAAACATTATGCTATACATGATAAATACAATTTTTTATTTGTTCATTAAAAATAAGTAAATAAACAATGAAGTTAGGCTACCCATTATTTCCATTTAAGGTCAGGTAAAATTAAATATTAGAGGAATTAGGTTTAACAAAAATTAAATTAGAAATATACCAATAAACATGGATATATCCAGTTGAGAATTTTTTTAAAAAGCAAAATATGGAATTACTGTTGTGACTTATTTATAAAGGTACTCATTTTTATTAAATAGGGAAGTTTTTGTTATGTATCTAAAAACTGTTAAATTGGAAACAGGATAAGTGTTTTTGAAGTTTTCATGGCCTCATGGGAACATTATATCTCCATAGATTGAGAGTAGTATGGAAATTAATGGGGGACACTTTAGGGAGCCATGAACCCCTTGATATTGCATTCAAAATTTTGTGAATATGTGATTTCTGGGAAGAGGATCCACAGTGTTTGTCAGACTCCCAAGGTGGGTCCATGACTACAACGATATTTAGAAAGCCCTGAGAATCAGGTTCTACAATCACATAGCATTGGATATTGGGCTTATGGTTTGAAGAGACTGGTAATTCCATATACTTCATCTATCAGGATCCAATTGGGAAAGCAGAAACCACACTACATATTTTAAGAAAGGAGTTTAATTGGTTTTAAAGAGGTATAAGAGAGACAAAAAGAAAACATAAAAAATATTTCTGAGACCAAAACATCAAAAATGCTTAGAGAAGTATTATTCCTAGGCATGGGGAACCAAAGGAGAGAGTCAGTATCTCTAGACCTTGGAGCTTATAGGAGCTTATAGGAGCCCACTCTGTAGGGCTGGTGGTCAGATCTCTGAAAACAGAGGCACCACACACTCTCTCAAGAGGCTTGGTAAGACTGCTTCTGGTAGTACTGAACACAGCTTGATGCTGGAGCAGACTACCATTGAGGTGATTTTGACCACAGCACAAATAGGAAAAACATCCTTCTTCTCCTTATTCATTCTAATCTCTCTCCAGCATTTCCTATTGGCATAACCTATAAGAAAGCCAGATGACAAAGCAGTTTGGGAAAGGTAGTTTGTAGAGCCCCTAGAGTATTTAAAAGTAGATTTTGATAACTTTCCTGCTTTGCATTTAATGTTGTCTATGTAGTGTAAATAGCAGGAATTCCTTTATATGTTTGGAAGGACCTACTCAGCATGCTTGAGCTGGTGTATCAGGGATCCTGTTATTTCAGAGAAAGTGGAATGCACATACATCAAAACAAACAGAAACCCACTAAAATCGTATGTGTGTTTCCGGACAGCTTCTTAATAATCGATGTCAGGTTAAGTGCTACTGCTTAGGTGGTCTAATGGAACTTAGGGATGGGGAACTTCTGGCTGGCTTTGCAAAGAATGTGAGCACTGAGTTGAAGTGCGTATTTCAGGTATTTATGTAGTCAAGATGAAGATGGAAGGGTAAAGTGTTCTAAGTAAGAAAAAGGAAAAAAAAGAATCTGGAAATTCAAGGTGAGTCCAAAGAATAAGTAATTTTTTAACAACTCTCATACCAAAGACTGTAAGGGAAGCAGATGTACTAGTGATAAATATGCCTAGAGATCCACACACTTGATCTGGAAAATAAAATCACTGCACTCAATCATACCTGACACACCTTCTGAACTTTGTATCTTTTTGGAAGATTTGACCTTCCATGCAAACCATGGGAATTCCTTATTGGATAAATCTTAGCTCCCATTAAGGCCAGGAGAATTGAACAACTAGGTAGGAGTGGGCTATCTTTTTTTTTTTTTTCTGAGACAGTCTCGCTCTTGTCACCCAGGCTGGAGTGCAGTGGTGCAATCTCGGCTCGGCTCACTGCAACCTCTGCCTCCTGGGTTCATGTAATTCTCCTGCCTCAGCCTCCTGAGTAGCTGAGATGACAGGCACCTGCCACCATGCCCGACTAATTTTTTTGTATTTTTAGTAGAAATGGGGTCTTACCATGTTAGCCAGGCTGGTCTCGAACTTCTGACCTCAGGTGATCCACCCGCCTTGGCCTCCCAAATTGCTGGAATTACAGGCGTGAGCCACTGCAGCCTGCCGGTGTTGACTGTCTTAGGACACTACTCAGCAGGTAGATTCAGATGAGCAACAGCACCAAGTGAAGCTCTCCATGGTTCTGATATTTATAGCCACAATGAGTCTATTTGCTGATGGACCCAACACTGCCTTGTTGATTTCTTAGTTTCCACTTTAAATCTCCCTACTCTGAAAAGTTTGCCATTATCCTTCTCTGGGTGCTTAGTCTTCATATTGAACTTTATTAATAATAAAAACAAAAATTATATTGTGCTTATACTTCTTAGAAGGATTTTAATATCTATTAACATATTTAAACATCCCATTAAACCAGTAAAGTTGGAACTGATGATTTCACTTTCCTTTATAGGTAAGGAAATTGAGGTTTCAAGGTTAAGTGACATGATCAAGAACTTAATTTTTAATGCCTCACTAGAGACTTGAACCCAAGCCTTCTAATTCTAAAGCATGGGATGTTTCCAATTTATGTGGTTAAGGGACTAATTACTAAGATCTTACTTAGACTTGCTCAGTCATTATTATAAGTCTTTGTAATAGATATACATAAAAATAATCTGTGGTTCCAATATATCTGGGAAACATTAAATGCCATATCCCCCTCTATGCAATTGATAAAGCATATTAAAATATTAAAGACTCTTAAAAAGCTTATAGAAAAAATCTCTAGCTTTTGGATTGACTCAGAATTTTCCCATTTTTTGATCATAGATGGATTATTTATCAGTATGTAGTCGGTGATACCCATATTTCATAAAACACTGGGGAAATATTAACTCATCCCATATTTTGACCCTTGACCTGGCAGAATCAAAATGTATCTTCTCTGGAGACTGTCACTCCACCATTGGGAGTTTTTAGGCAAGGCTTGTGAGTGGCTGGAAACATTTGTCCATATTGGCTACAGGATGCCACACCAGACCTATCCTCTCACCAGGTTCAGTGAGGAAAATGATTTTAATGTTCACGAAAATTACTTTTTAGAGTGATATCCAGGGATCATGAGCCAAGGTGATTCCATCTATCATTAGGCCTACATTTTCTTTTTATATCACAAGCTTCTAAATGCCCTGTGGTCATTTATTATTTATCAGACTTCAGTGCCTTCAGTGGCTCCCTCTGACAAAATGGCCATCTTGGAAT
Source organism: Leontopithecus rosalia (assembly GCA_028533165.1). Lineage (NCBI taxonomy): Eukaryota > Metazoa > Chordata > Mammalia > Primates > Cebidae > Leontopithecus > Leontopithecus rosalia. The sequence continues at coordinate 1,772 of JAPYYA010004844.1, read as the reverse complement.
CAAGTTTTTTGTGGTATGGTGGTTATTAGATTGACAAATGTGAATAGAAAATTAATCGGGCAACAAAGTTGGAGAGAAAACAAAAAGAGAGTTGGGCATTGACAAGAAAACATGGGACACAGTTCAACTCATAAGAGTGACAAAACTTTGATCTACCCCATTAAAAAAATCTCCTTTCTAAGTCACTTGGACTTTGACATTGTATCTCCAAAAGAAATGTAGCATTCATTGAACAATTATTTTGTCCTGGGCATTATGCTGGAGGAGTGAAGGAGGAGAGATGAGAAAGATTAATTTCTTGTCTTAAGTCTCTTGTGCTCTGGTAACGGAGAGATAGGCATGCACAACAGTGCCCATATACTCTATAAAGCAAAGAAACAGATATCAACCACAGAAGAGGGACAATAAAGTCTTACAGGGTGGTGGCCTGGAAATGCCTCTAAGAGGAAGTGACATTCCTATTGCTGTTTAAAGGTGAATGGGAAATCTCTGGTGCCACTGCCTCCCGTATCATCTTCTGCCACTCTACTTGCTTTTTAGCATTCTCTCATGCTTTCTCTTTCTGGCTTTCTCTCAGATTCCCTCCTCAGGGCCTTTGCATATGCTGTTTCCATTGCTGTAAACCCCTGCCTCCTCTTGTTCATCTGGCTAACTCTACTCGCCTTTCCAGTCTCCAGTTAAATGTTACTTCTCAGAGAGGCCTTCTTTGTTACTCCTTCCCCCAATATATGTTATATCCCCTACATTGTTCTTTCTCATCACATTTTGGTGATTTAATTTTTGACTGGTGTCATATGTTTTTTACTTCTATCTTTTTTACATTTTTGTCTGTCTCTCTTTTTTTTTGAAAGAAAAGAGTGAAGGAGAGAAAGGAAGAAAAAGAGGGAGAGAGAAAGGGAATATTGCTTTATTCTAAAAATGGGTATTAATAATGGCCGATCAATATTTTGTGTATTTAAGGTGGAGAATGTATATTTTGTGTATTTAAAACGGAGAGCTCTATAAATATTTATTGAGTTTACTTGTTCTGGATCTGAGTTCAAGTCCTGGATATCCTTATTAATTTTCTGTCTCGTTGAGTCTAAATCTCTTTATGAGTCTGGGTGTTAGGATCGTTAGCTCTTATTGTTGCATTGATTCTTTTACCACCATATCTTTGTTGCTCTGAAATCTATTTTATCAAATGCAAGAATTGCAACTCCTACTTTTTATTTATTTATTTATTTTTGCTCTCCATTTGGTTGGTAAATCTTTCTCCATCCCTTTGTTTGAAGTCTTTGTGTATCTTTGGATGTAAAATGGGTCTGGATGTAGCATACCATTAGGTTTTGACTGTATCTTTCGATTGGGGGATTTAGTCGACTTAAATTTAGGGTTACTGCCATTTGATGTTAACTGACTATTTTATCCATTCGTTGATGCAAATTCTTCTTTATGTTGATACTCTTTACTTTTTGGCATATTTTTAGAAAGGCTAATACTGGTTGCTCCTTTCTATGTATAATGCTTCCTTCAGAAGCTTCTGCAAAGCTGGCCTAGTGGTAACAAAATCTCTGAGTACCTGCCTGTTCACAAAAGACTTTATTTTTCCGTCAATTGTGAAGCTTAGTTTGGCAGGATATGAAATTCTGGGCTGAAAGTTCTGTTCTTTAAGGATGTTGAATATTGGCCCCCACTCTCTTCTGGCTTGCAGGGTTTCTGCTGAGAGATTGCTGTGAGTCTGATAGGCTTCCCTTTGTGGGTAACCTGACCTTTCTCTCTGGCTGCCCTTA
>JAPYYA010004843.1:0-11375 GCA_028533165.1 Leontopithecus rosalia | reverse complement strand
GAACAGTTGGTTCTAGAGCGCCATCTTCCCCCCTTTTTCTCCAATAATATGTTTCTTATTACAAAATTAACTTATGTTTGCTATAGAAGTACAGACAAGCATAGGAAGTAAAACAGTGATAATCCACTTTCCAAAAGTATTCACTGTTAAGATCAATTCCTCCTTTCCCAATGTGCACGCACGTGTGTGTGTGTGTGTGTGTGTGTGTGTGTGTGTGTGTTTTAGGTTATGAGAATGAATTTGTAACTGGTATTTTTACTTAATAAAAACTAGTATATTAATAATATTTTGTACATTTTTTAAAGATAACATTTATGGGTGCAAAAAAATAAAGCTAATACATTTGTTGAGCCAGCCACCTTGCTGTATTCTCTCTCTTAGTCTTCACAATAACTCTCTGAGTTAAATACTCTTAGATGTCACCATATTGTAAGTGAGGAAACAAAGACGTAAGATCAGCTAAATGATGCCTCTCTTCTGCTTCTTTTCTTTTCCTTCTCGCCTACACCATCCTCCTACCAAGCAGACAGAACATGGCTTTAGTTACCTTCTCAGATCTCCACAAACCAGGCTAGTGGAGGCCCCATGTAAACAGTCCCCAGGCAGCTCTCAGGATGAGCTCTACAGGGGCAGAGCAGATGTGCTCATACCACAGCCTTTGGGTTCCCAGCAACAGCTCCAGAGACTTTGTCACCCTGCTGCACCCCGTGCTGGGCCTGGACCTAGTTTTGTATTAATGTGGAAGACACAGCACCATTTACCGTGCAGTGCTTGCTATGCATCATTTTTGAGTAATGGTGCATGGCTACTATCTCAGTCTTTCTAAGACAAAAAGTCACATTCACCATATCGTCTCTTTATTTGGAGATGTTTAATCTTGTTCTGTCCTGCTCCCTATCTCTTGTCTGAAATTATTTTTCTCCCATTTCTCATTTATCTCACTCTATCTTCATTTCTGCTTGTCTTTGTGAGACACTGTTTGTTCTCCCTTCTTTGGTTCTCTTTGTTCACTCCCAGCTCACCCTGGTCCCCACCTCCGCCACCACTGCCAACCAATGAATGCTTTGTCAGCTTCATTTTCTGTAGACATCACCCTGATATAATAGGTCCTCTGCTTTTTCCCTCATTCTAATATGCTCATTCAAAGTCAATCCTAGTATATAGAGGGGCCAATGACACCATTAATTGACAAATCTCCACTCCATATAATGAAGGATGATAGAAAATTAGACCATCCAGAAGAAACTGCCAGCTGTTGCCATAACCCAAATCACACATTCCCCTGGCCATGTGAAAGTCATCTCCCTGACTTTCAATCTGCACCTTTCCTCGATGACTTCCAGTTCTCATCTCTTCCCAATGCTGCCAAAACCAATGTGACATTGTTGTGCTAAAACGTCTTTCCTAGAGCCCCTCTGTTAGCTTGTTGCTTTGCAACTTGGATTATACCCGACAAATGCAAATACAAGTAATATGTTCAAAAAGGTTACAATTATTCTGCAGGTACCATCTGGAGTTAGCTCTGCTTAGCTTTCTGACAAAGACCAAGACATTACACTGCAGGCCAATCTGCTATACCTAGAAACCAGGCTGCCTGATTTCACTTGTCACCAATAACTGAGGTTTATTCGGGAGGCAGGGGTTGCAGTGAGCCAAGATTTCACCATTGCACTCCAGCCTGGGCAAAAAGAGCAAAACTCTGTCTTTAAATAAATAAATACCTGAGGTTTAGGACTCAGGGTAGTGCCAGCATTTTAGAGAGTGAGATGGGGCAGTCTGAAATGCAATTCCTTTTGCTTTCTGTACTGACTCTCCAGCAAGGCTTTAGGGAGCTCTTGCTTTTCAATTTGATTATATTGTCAGCATCTCCAATTTCTACTGTCTCTCCCCTGCCCCCCAATTTTCACACACAAATGCTCACACAAACACACATTCATGCATATGCACACACATAAAAAATGTAGGCCCAGGATTCCAAAGATTTTCCAAATGTATTCACTGACAAAAACAAAGCACTGTTTATAATGGATCTTTAAAAAAAATGCCACAATAGAGAGAAGAGAGGACTGAACAGCCCCCATGAAACCAGTCTTCACATGCTTGCTGCTTTAAGATTCTCAGTTGTTGACAGCTTTGCCTGAAAATGATGAATGATCCAAGACTACATGTTGTGGCTACCCATGGAATTTGCTCTCTAGAAGTATATCCAATCCTGGCCTGTCCTCTGATGGTAACTTTGGGTAGCTATCTCATAGACAGTGTTGCAATGGGCCACGCAGGTCCCATTTGAATAACATAAGATCAAAGTTGTGTTGTTGCTTTGTCTCAACATACAGTCTCTCAGTTGAGGCTAAATGAGAGTGGCACAACTCCGCTTTGCACTGAGATGGGAAATAATTTTGCATGATTTTCTCAAGGATGATAGAAACATGCAAAATATGTCAGGAAACAAATATCTCACTTCAAGTGCACAGGATTAAGACAGATTCTATGGAGAAATTAGAAAAAAATGATTGATTTGGGAAAATCTCAAGCAGATAGGAGTAAAAATCTCAAGCAAGATTTTTAAATAGATATTGCCAGCTATAAATATAGGTGAACTATAAATTCTTCTGAATGTAGGTTTTCTAAAACACCAAAGATTAAAAATATTCCTAAAATTCTCATACAGAGAAAGTCACTCAAATGAATACTTCTTAAGGGAATCACATTGAGAGGAAGCATTTGCTGACTAAAAGCCACATAATATACAGAGGTTGCATCCTGACAGGATACTGTTAAAAGACTCCAATTGCAGCTCCTATATTCAGGGTCAGTAATTTCTCAGAAAAAGGTTAATGGAAACAAGACAGAATTCAGGGCACATTTTCTCAACCAGTGTGCAGAAATATAGGCAAAAATATACCCTTAGCATATCCTCGGGCCATAGAATGCAAAATTACTGCAACATTCTTTTTGATACAGTGTGCAATCAATACACTGGAGAACAAAGGGAAGTTAGATAGTGTGGGTATGGAGAAGATGCACATTTGTGTGTGTGGTTGGACAGGTGGACTCAGTGACCTCTGCCACTTCCAGCCTGGAGTTGCAATGATTCCATGTTTGAAGGCAAAGAACATGGATGTGAATAAACCAAGTGGTGGCTGGATAGAGCCAGAGAAATGTTCTCCAGCCCCAGAAGCAGCTCTGAGAAATGTACACATGTGTCACAGACTCACTGAAAATAGAAAAACTGATCAAGAATTAAGCCATAAAATGTGATGGCTGTGGTCTGATCTTTCTTCCTGAAAAGAGAAGGAAACCCAATTGGGGCAGCAATATACTAGAAAGGCTGAGACAGTAGGAGCCTGGCTTGGGTTTCAGGGTCTAGGCCAGTCATGTTCTCTGGAACATCAGAGACAGTGAGGATCCCAACAAAGCATGCGAAGGACTAAGCAAGAAAAGATGTCAAGAGAGAGCCTAAAATCACCAAGAACAAAGGAGACTTGGAGGTCTGGAACAGGAAGAAGGAGTGAACATGAGGCTGGAGGGAATCCTACTAGAAGGGGATGGCAAGGCAACCCCAATTTAAATGAGTCAAAAAATAACCACATATATAAGAGGCCACACATATATAAGATATCCAAGAGCAGCCAGAGGAGGTACCACGTATTCTTCATCCAAGGATAGTTGATGGTTCAGGCTGGTCATGGACAGCTTTCATCAAGGCTTCACAACCTGCAAAGCTCAGGCTAAGTGTTCTGTATGCAACATGTTATTTAATCTTCACAACAACCTTCCATTTTTATCAAACCCTCAGTTAGAAAAATAGTATTTATGGAGAATTAATGAATTCTAAGTTGGATCCTTCAATTAAACTAGACAATCAGAAAGCTACACTCCAAGAAAGTGTTTTGGGATGCATAGCGCTCACTCTGCCCCTCCACCTTAAACTCTTGACAGAATAGCATTGCAGTGTTACCTATCAGCTGACACCATAGGAAGTAGTCAAGTGAAAAGTATCATTGTGCGTAATATAAGGAAATTACTTATTACCTTACACAATATCTCCTTTACACATTTCTAAAGGATATTATTCCTAGCCTTCATACTATTTGGTATCTTTCCTAACACCTGGCTTGTTTTTCTGTTATGGACACTGGGTTATGCAACCAGTCCTGTTTCTCTACTTGCATTGACTACTGGGAAGCTCCAGGCCAGATTTTTTAGCCCAACTTCATCACATTCTTTCTTCTCTACTGTTTTAAATGTAGGCATGTTTTATCTTTTTTCTTTTTTTTTCTTATACCCCATGGCCAGGATATCTTTTTTATCTTATAAAGTTTGTACCTTATTTAAGACCCTTTTTGTACCAGCCATGTATAAATACATAAATAAATACAAATGTACATATCTAAAAGTACGATGGCCGAATTTCAAAAACAGTACAGGCAGTAAGAGTTTCATGTACACTTAATTGAAATGAGTGAAATTCTTGTCCCTTGTTAACATTATGTCTTGTTAAAATTTATACGTAACCCAGTTTCCCTGCTTCACATTTTTATTAAGGAAATTCATTTTCAACTTGCCAGAAACCTGAATTTCTTTATTCCTCATAAGGGGAGGCAAGCCTTCTGATTTATATGGAACAACTTCTCCATCTATTGGCACAATTTAATATTGCAAATAATAAATATCTTGAAATTAAATGCTTTCTTGTTACTCTACGGAGTTTTTGCCCCATAAAACCTCTCAAAAAGTTTCCACCGTCAATAATTAAATACATCTCCCTTGCCTTAATCCCTTTGCCTTAAAAAGTTAATAAACTTATAGGTATTAAATTCATGCATATCACCAGGAAGTTTCCAGAAGCTTCCTGGATCACCATCTCTACTTCCCAAGGGAATCCAAGCCAAATTTTCCAAATCAAGATATAAAGGCATGAAGCAATATTGTGCAAAGTCTTAATCTAAAACAGCTTAGAATGTGATAATCATTTTAAATCATGTTTAAGGGCTGAGTGAAGTAGTAGAAACACCAACATTTCAGTCCTCATTTTGGAATGGCTTATAAGTAACAAAACATGTGAGTATACAAAAAGGCCAATCGGTTTTAAAAGTATGTATTTGACTAATATTGAAAATTGAGACTGAACCAGTCTTGCCATTCTGACAACAAATCTCTACCTTTGAATAACTAATTCTCTTTCTCTGACAAGGTAATCCTACCTTCTCTTAAATAAAACACAACACCCTTTAAATCTTCCAAACCCTAAAATGTTCTCAAAATCCCTGTGATGTTCCAATTTCTATATGACTTAACAGATCCGTAGTAAATTCACTTGTAGATAATATTCACAAGATATCTTGTGTTAGTTATTACCCTGACCTGCACTTAAAACCCAGTTCTTTCACTTATATAAAGTGTGACTTTTTAAACAAGTTACCTGTACCTTCAAGGACTTCATGTGTAAATGAAAATAACAGTAATTCTTTGATAGGATTGTGCTGAAGATTAATTAAGGTAATATCTTTTAAAGTACCTAGCACCTTGTAGACAATTAATGGTAGATTTTAATAGTAATTGTAGTTGTAAAAAGAAGAAAAGCCTTTGACATACTTCCCCATAAGTACCCTGACCTCTCAATCCTTCTCATATGGAATGTCTGGTCTGAAGAAATAATTGAAGAGGATCTGAAAGCAAGGAGGTTCACAAACAGCAAGAAATAATAAGGATCTTGATGAAGACTATGAAGCTTCCGACAGGATGAGGAAGCAAATGTAAGGAGCAGGTCCTCTCTTGCTCCTCCAGTCTTCCAGTCTCCCTCTAGCGCCCCCCACTGGGGGAGCCTTGCAAGGAGCAGCCAGCAAAGCAGAAACAAAGAGTGCTGAGTCCCAGCCACTGCAACACTAGGCAGAGGACAGAAGGACCCCCTTGAAGCTGAGTAGTAACAGTTTTTCACTGAACGGAGGACCAGTAAAAAGTTCCTGGAGTCTGCTTTTTGGTTTGGCAAGGAAGGAAGCTTAGAAGTCACCACTGTCTCCTAAGGAGTAAAAAAGCTAACAACTCTTGTTAGATCTGTCAGAGAAATGAAGTCACAGGACCAATCATTGCCCCAAAAATTGGAGGGACAGGCAGGCAGATACAGAGAATCATATGTCACCAGAGCAGAGACCTGCCAACTGCAACCTCCATGGGAAGCAATGCCAGTCCAGGAAACTGGAATTGATGAATTGCTGGAGGCTCAGTTTGGGCAAGTCTGAGAGTTAAAAACTACAGTGGACACCAGTCATGGGGTGTCCCATACTTTTATGGGTTTTACCTCCCAGATCCTTGCCAGATCCTCACAGTAGATATGGGAGAAAAATCTCCTATTGCTTCCTGCAGAAGGATAGGGAAAGTCACCACTTGAAATAGACCAGAGCATCTGTTCCTAACAAAGCCTGCCTTCAGAAGAAACTGTTATATCAGAGTCTGGCCTGCTGAGGGTCTATTAGCACCTAATCTATTTGGGAGAAGGAAATGCCAAACTCCAGTCCTTCTAGCCATAATCTCCACCTAAGGTGGGGGAGTTTAAGTGCTGAGGACCACTGTAACCAATTCACAGTTCAGGGGCACAGAGTCAGCAAAAGACTGAGACCTAACCATGGGACTATAGAAGACTTCCCCTCCCCTATACATTACAACTATATTACCAAAAGGCCTATTGACTGCAGTTCTTTTCATCCCATACATGATGCCACCTTTCAACAAATATTTACAAGGCATACTAACAGGCAAAAAAAAAATGGTTTGAAGATAGTTAAGGAGCATTAGAAACACAGTCAGATATGGTAGGAATGTCAGAATTGTCAGATCAGGAGATTTTTAAACTATGATTAGTAATAGGTTAAGGGTTCTAATGGAAAAAGTAGAAAACATGCAAGAACAGAAGGGTAATGTAAGCAGAGAAATGGAAGTTCAAAGAAAATATCTAAAAGAAATAGTAAAGATTAACATCACTGTAAGAGAAATGAAGAATGCCTTTGATGGGCTCAGTATAATGGATGTGGCTAAGGAAAGAATTTCTGAGTCAAGTATATGACAGTAGAAACTTCCCAAACTGAAAAGCAAAGAGAAAAAGACTTTTTTTAAAAAAAAAAAAAAAAGAGCAAGACATTCAAAAACTGTGGGACAACTATATAAGGTGTAACATACATAAAATGCAAATATCTCAGGCAGAAGAAAGAGAGAAACAGAAGCAGTATTTGAAGCCATAGTGATGAGAATTCCCTCCAAATTAATTTCAGACACCAAAGCACAGATTCAAGAAGCTCAGAGAACACCAAGAAAGATAAATGCCAAGAAAAAACTACATATAGACATGTCATCTTCAAGCTTCAGAAAATCAAAGATTTTTTTTTTTTAATTTTTGAAAGATGTCAAAGGTTAAAAACACTTTATAGAGAAGGAAGGAAAATAATCACATCTGAATTCTCAGAAACCATGCCAGGCAAAAAAGAGTGGAGTGAAATATTTAAAGTGTTAAGAGAAAAGAAAATACCAACTTAGAATTCTGTACCCTGTGAAATTATTCTTCAAAGCTAAAGGAAAATTAAAGATTTTTTTAGAAAAATAAAAACAAAAATTGAGGAAATGTGCTCTTACTACACCTACCTTGTAAGAAATGTTTAAATAAGTTCTTTCACGAAAAGGAAATAATACAGGTCAAAAACATTGATCTATATAAAGACAGGATGAGTATCAGAGAATGCATAAGTGAAGGTAAAATCAAAAGTTTTATTTTCCTTATTCTTAATTGCTCTAACGGTTTTTTCAAAATAACAATAGCAATAATGTATTTGACTGTGTATGCATACATATATGATGATGCACAAGTAAAATTAATGACAGTAATAATACAAGGGACAGGAAGGAGGAATTAATATTAATTTGTTATAATTTGAATTAAGATTATTTTATTATATTAAGATTATTTTATTATTTATTTGTTATTAAGATTATTGTGTTATTATTATGTACTTCTACTACCAATGAAGCAGTATAGTGCTATTTAGAAGTGGACTTGGATTAGTTGTAAATGTATATTGTAAACCAGGGCAACCACTAAAAAAAGTGAAAAAAAGAAGCATAATGGATATGCTATGAAAGGAGAGAAAATGGAATCATATAAAATGCTCAACTAAATCCACAGAATTGGCTGGCCGCAGTGGCTCATGCCTGTAATCCCAGCACTTTGAAACACTGAAACTATGATTCTATGAGTTTCAGCATATGGCTGGGTGTGTTGACTCATGCCTGTAATCTCAACACTTTGGGAGGCCAAGATGGGTGTATCACTTGAGGCCAGGAGTTCAAGACCAGCCTAGCCTGCATGATTCGAGACCAGGCTGGCCATCATTCTCAATCCATTCATTTTCATTCAACATGGTGAAACCCTGTCACTACTAAAAATACAAAAATTAAATGGGCATGGTGGTACAGACCTGTAATCCTAGCTACTCATGAGGCTGAGACAGAAGAATTGCTTGAACCCAGGAGGCAAATGTTGCAGTAGCCGAGATTGCATCACTGCACTCCAGGATGGGCGACAGAGTGAGACTCTGTCTCAAAACAAAAACAAAAAAGTGCATACACCCATGAATGCATCATCACAACAAAGGTAATAAGGTAATGGGAGTATCCATCACCTAAAAGTTTCTTCATGCCCCCTTATAATTTATCCTTCAGTCACACTCTTATTCCCCAATTACCCAGACAGCCACTGATCTGTTAACTACAGCTTTGTTTGCAAGTCCCAGAATTCTATATAAATGATACCACACAGTAGGTATTCATTTTTAGTCTAGCTTTTTTCACTCTGCATAATTATTTTGAATTCATCCACATTGTTGCATTTATAGTTCATTCATTTTCATTGCTGAGTACTATTCCATTGCATGGCCATATCACAATTCTCAATCCATTCATCTATTAATGGGCACTTGGGTTTTTTACAGCTTTTGAATATTACAAACAAAGCTGCTATGAACATTCACATACAAGCTTTTTATGCACATATGCTTTCATTTATTTTAGGTAAATACGTAGAAGTGGAATGGCTAGGTTGTATTGTTATATATTTAAAAGCTGCCAATTTTTTAAAGAGTTGTACCTTTATACATTCCCACCAGGAGTGTATGACAAACCATTTCCACCTCATGCTCACCAAAATATGCTATGGCTAGTTTTTTAAATACCAGCCATTGTAGTAACTGTGCTGTGATACTCATAGTTTTAATTTGCACTTTCCTAATGATTAATAATGTCATGTGATTGTTTCTCATAAATTTTCTCATGTAATTATTTGTCATCTATCTATCTTCTTTAGAGAAAAGTGTATTCAAATCTGCCCATTTTTAATTGAGTAATTTGCCTCTTTATTTAGTTGAAAGAGTTCTTAATCTATTCTAGATACTAGTCCCTTGTCAAATACAAATTTTGCAAATATTTTCTCATAATCTGTGGCTTACCATTTTATTTTTATAACTGAGTAAAGGTTTTGATAAAATTCAATTTATCAACTTTTTCTTTTATGATTTATGCTTTAATTTGAATCTAAGAAGTATATACCCAACATATTTTCTCCCGTGTCATCTTCTAGATGTTGTATAATTTTTTTTTATTTTAGATTTAGGGATATGATCTATTTTGAGTTAATATTTTACTATGTTATAAGATATGGGTCAAAGCTGATTTTCTTATAAATGGATATCTAGTTGTTCCTTTTTTTCCACTAAATTCCAGTTGTACCTCTGATGAAAATCAATTGAATATTTATATGTATGCACATATATACATATATAATATACACGTCTATTTCCACACTCTCTGTTCTCTTGAATTGATCTATGTGTCTTTTCTTTTGCCAGTACTACACTGTCTTAATATAGTTTTACAGTAAGTATATTAGTGTGTTCTGACACTGCTAATAAAGACATACCTGAGACTGGGTAATTTATGAAGGAAAGAGGTTTAATTCACTCACAGTTCCACATGGCTGGGGAGGCCTTACAATGGCAGAAGGTGAAGGAGGAGCAAAGGCATATCTCACATGGCGGCTGGCAAACAAGCAGAGAACTCCCCTTTATGAAACCATCAGATTTGTGAGACTTATTCACTATCATGACAACAGCATGGGAAAGACCTGCCCCATGACTCAATTATCTCCCACCAGGTCCCTCGCACAACACATGGGAATTATGGGAGCTACAATTCAAGATGAGATTTGGGTGGGGACAGAGCCAAACCATATCAGTAAGTCTTGAAATCAGGCAGAATGAATGCTTCAGCTTGGTTCGTTTTCAAAATTGTTATAGCTATTCTATTTCATTTGCCTTTTCATATAAATTGTAGAACCAGTTGTCAGTTTTCACAAAAAAAATTCCTAGGATTTCTATTAAAATTGCATTGATTCTACAGTTCAAATTGAAAAATTGACATTGGAAGATGGCTGATCGCTAACATCTCAGGATTGCAGCTCGCAGTGAAAGTGCACAGAACTAGAGGACGCCACACTTTCAGACAAATTCTGGTCACTCAGGAGCAGAAGATTCCCAGTGGAGGAGCCACGCGGATCACCGGCGCAACTCTTGTGACTGGCACAGCGGTTTCACCGGCACTGCGGCACAGCGGTTTCGCCGGCACCTCCGCACAGCAGCTCTCGGAGCTGAGCAGGCGGGGCTGGCTCCCCTTCTGACCAAGGTTTGGAGGAGCCACGCGGGTCCCCAGTATGACTCCTGAGGCCGGCCCAGCAGTTGTGCTGGCACCTCGGTGCAGAGTGAACGGGACTGGTTCCCCTTCTGACCGAGGTTTGGAGCTCCAGGAAGGCAGAGTCGCCTTTTACGGACCCAAGAAGGAAGCCAGACAGGAGAAGTCTGGGCAGAAAAACACCATCAGTCTTAATGCTGCTGTTCTGGCCCTGGGAACTAACAACTTGGACGCCCACTCAAGAGACCTAATCTGAAAGCTGGTAATTTCAAAGACGACAGGAGGATAAATTTACAATGATGGGAAGAAACCAGCATAAAAAGGCTGAGAATACTCAAAATCGGAATGCCTCTCCCTCTAAAGATGATCACAGTTCCTCATCAACAATGGAACAAGGCTTGATGGAGAGTGAGCGCATCCCAATAACAGAATCAGGCTTCAGGGTATGGATAATAAGAAACTTCTGTGAGTTAAAAGAACATCTTGTAGCCCAACATAAAGAAACTAAGAACTTTGAAAAAAGGTTTGATGAAATACTAATGAGAATAGACAACTTAGAGAGGAATATAAGTGAATTAATGGAAATGAAGAATACAATACAGGAACTCCGAGAAGTATGCACAGGTTTAAACACTCGAATTTTTCAA
>JAPYYA010004842.1:0-11376 GCA_028533165.1 Leontopithecus rosalia | reverse complement strand
CTGTATTGTATTCTTCATTTCCATTAATTCACTTATATTCCTCTCTAAGTTGTCTATTCTCATTACGATGTCGTCAAACCTTTTTTCAAAGTTTTTTTCAAAGTTCTTAGTTTCTTTACGTTGGGCTACAACATGTTCTTTGAACTCACGGAAGTTTTTTATTATCCATAGCCTGAAGTTTGATTCTGTTATTGAGATGCGCTCTTCCTCCATCAAGTCTTGTTCCATTGTTGATGAGGAACTGTGATCATCTTTGGAGGGAGAGGCATTCTGATTTTGAGTATTCTCAGCCTTTTGACGCTGGTTTCTTCCCATCAGTGTAAATTTATCCTCCTGTCATCTTTGAAATTACCAGCTTTCAGTAGGTCTCTTGAGTGGAAGTCCAAGATGTTAGTTCCCAGGGCCAGGAACAGCGGCGTTAAGACTGATGGTGTTTTTCTGCCCAGGCTTCTCCCATCTGGCTTCCTTCTTGTGTCCGTAATAGGCGAGTCTGCCTTCCCGGAGCTCCAAACCTCGGTCAGAAGGGGAACCAGTCACGTTCACTCTGCGCCGAGGTGCCCGCACAGCTTCTGCGCAGGCCTCAGGAGTCAGCGCTGGGAACCTGCACAGCTCCTCCAAACCCCGGTCAGAAGGGGAGCCAGCCCCGCCTAGTCAGCTCGGGAGCTGCCGTGTGGAGGTGCCGGGGAGACCGCTACGCTGCGGTGCCAGCGAAACTTCTGCCCCATGTGTCTCCTCCACTGGGAATCTTCTGCTCCTGAGCGACCAGAATTTGTCTGAAAGTGTGGCGTCCTGTAGTTCTGTGAGCTTTAACTGCGAGCTGCAATCCCGAGATGTTAGCGATCGGCCATCTTGGATCGTTCCCCCCTAGAACTTTCAATAATACATTGAATAAAAATGGTGACAGGGCATCCTTGGCTAGTGCCAGATTTCAAAGGGAATGCTTCCAGCTTTTGCCCATTCAGCATGATATTGCCTGTAGGTTTGTCATAAATAGCTTTTATTATTTTGAGATATGTTCTTTTGATATCTAGTTTATTGCGAGTTTTTAATACAAAGGGCTGTTGAATTTTGTTAAAGGCCTTTTCTTCATCTATTGAGATAATCAAGTGGTTTTTGTCTTTGCTTCTGTTTATGTGGTGGGTTACGTTTATAGACTTGTGTATGTTGAACCATCCTTGCATCCCCAGGATGAAGCCTACTTGATCATGATGGATAAGCTTTTTGATGTGCTGTTGCAGTCAGTTTGCCAGTATTTTATTGAAGATTTTTGCATCGATGTTCATCATGGATATTGGCCTGAAGCTTTCTTTTCTTGTTGAGTCTCTGCCGGGTTTTGGTAACAGGATGATGTTGGACTCATAAAATGATTTGGGAAGGATTCCCTCTTTTTGGATTACTTGGAAGTTTCAGAAGGAATGGTACTAGCTCCTCTTTGTATGTCTGGTAGAATTCAGCTGTGAACCCATCTGGAACTAGACTTTTTTTGGTGGGTAGGCTATTAATTGCTGCCTCAACTTCAGCACTTGTTACTGGTCTGTTCAAGGTTTCAACTTCTTCCTGGTTTAGGTTTGGGAGGCTGTAAGTGTCCAGGAATTTATCCATTTCTTCTAGGTTTACTGGTATATGTGCATACAGTTGTTTGTAGTAATCTCTGATGGTAGTATGTATTTCTGTGGAATCAATGGTGATATTCCCTTTTTCATTTTTTATTGCATCTATTTGATTCTTCTTCCTTTTCTTTTTTATTAATCTGGCTAATGGTCTGTCTATTTTGATCTTTTCAAGAAACCAGCTCCTGGATTTATTGATTTTTTGAAGGGTTTTTGTATATCTATCTCCTTCAGTTATGCTCTGATCTTATTTATTTTTTGTCTTCTCCTAGCTTTTGAGTTTTTTTGATCTTGCTCCTCTAGCTCTTTCAATTTTGATGATAGGATGTTGGTTTTAGATCTTTCCTCACTTCTCTGGTGGGCATTTATTGCTATAAATTTCCCTCTAGACACTGCTTTAAATGTGTCCCAGAGATTCTGGTATGTTGTGTCTTTGTTCTCACTGGTTTCAAAGAACATCTTTATTTCTGCCTTCATTTCATTGTTTATCCAGTCAACATTCAGGAGCAGGTTGTCCAGTGTCCATGACATTGTGCAGTTCTGAGTTACTTTCTGACTTCTGAGTTCTAATTTGATTGCCCTGTGGTCTGAGAGACTGTTTGCTATGATTTCCGTTCTTTTGCATTTGCTGAGGAGTGATTTACTTCTGATTATGCAGTCAATTTTAGAGTAGATGCAATGTGGTGCTGAGAAGAATGTATATTCTGTGGATTTGGAGTGGAGATTTCTGTAGATGTTTATTAGGTCCACTTGTTCCATATCTGAGTTCAAGTCCTGGATATCCTTGTTAATTTTCTGTCTCGTTGATCTGTCTAATATTGACAGTGGAGTGTTAAAATCTCTATTATTGTGTGGGAGTCCTAAGTCTCTTTGTAGGTAGTTAAGAACTTGCTTTATATACCTGGGTGCTCCTGTATTGGGTGCATATATATTTAGGATCATTAGCTCTTCTTGATGCATTGATATTCTTTTACCAATATGTAATGTACTTCTTTGTCTCTTTTGATCTTTGCGGGTTTAAAGTCCATTTTATCAGAGACTAGGATTCTAACCCCTGCTTTTCTTTTGCTCTCCATTTGCTTGATAAGTCTTCCTCCATCCCTTTATTTTTAGGCTGTATATGTCCTTGCATGTGAGATGGGTTTCCTGAATACAGCACACCAATGGGTCTTGACTTCTTATCCAATTTTCCAGTCTGTGTCTTTTGATTGGGGCATTTATCCCATTTACAGTTAAGATTAATATTGTTATGTGTGAATTGGATCCTGCCATTTTGATGCTAGATGATTGTTTTGCCCATTAGTTGATGTATTTTCTTCATTGTATTGATGATCTTTACCATTTGGTATGTTTTTGGAGTGGCTAGTACTGGTTGTTCCTTTCCTTGTTTAGTGCTTTTCAGGAGCTCTTGTAAGGTAGGCATGGTGGCGATGAAATCTCTCAGCAATTGCTTGCCCATAAAGGATTTTATTTCTCCTTTGCTTATGAAGCTTAGTTTGGCTGGATATGAAATTCTGGGTTGAAAGTTCTTTTCTTTAAGGATGTTGAATATTGGCCCCCACTCTCTTCTGGCTTGTATGGTTTCTGCGGAGAGATCCACTTTGAGTCTGATGGGCTTCTCTTTGTGGATAACCCAATCTTTCTCTCTGGCTGCCCTTAGCATTTTTTTCCTTCATTTCAGCTCTGGTGAATCTGACAATTATGTGCCTTGGGATTGCTCTTCTTGAGGAATATCTTTGTGGTGTTCTCTGTATTTCCTGGACTTTAGTATTGGCCTGCCTTGCTAGGTTGGGGAAGTTTTCCTGGACAATATCCTGAAGAGTATTTTCCAGCTTGGATTTATTCTCTTTGTCACATTTAAGTACATGTATCAAATGTAGATTAGGTCTTTTCACATACTCCCATATTTCTTGGAGGCTTTTTTCATTTATTTTCACTCTTTGTTCTCTATTCTTGCCTTCTCATTTTATTTCGCTGAGTTGATCTTCAATATTTGATATCCTTTCTTCTGCTTGGTCAATTCGGCTATAGAAACTTGTGTATGCTTCACGAAGTTCTCATGCTGTGCTTTTCATGACCTCTCAGCTAACTTTCCAAAGAGAAGTTGCCATAGTTGTCAAGAAAGCTAAAGGCATGAAACAATAAACCTCAAACCCTGTTCAACCTGTCTTCTGCTTGGAAGCTTTTTCTAATAGTAGAAGATTGCTCCTTCTTTATATACAGGTTCATACTTGTCACTTAGTTTTCAAAAGTAAAAGGCAAGGAAATAATTTATACTAAGTCAGGACATTAGTCATCTCAGGAGAGGGTAGAGTGGAAACACAGTTGAGGAAGAGAATTGGTGTTTCTTAACCTCAGTAGTGGGACATAAGGGTAGGTTTATATAATTCTTCATTCTTTATTATTATTTAAATTCTCTACATAAGCTCTTTGGTTCCAGTTATATATTTGCCAACCAACAAGAAGAAAATAAAGAAATGGAGGGAACACCATGAGTAAAATGGAAGGATGAGAAGGAGGGAAAGTGAGGAGAGATGCCACAAGCAGTGAGTTATTGTTGGGTGTTTAAAAGGATAGATTTTAGGATCTAAATTAGGGAAGAAAGTAAATTGAAAATAGGGTCAATGAACTGTGAATGAAGAGGGATCAATGAACGACCAGTCTCACTTAATTGGGAGAATGGTCATGGTGATAGCCCTGGACAAACGAGCTGGAAAAACAGAGGCTTATTGCCTAATTTTCCATGTAATAAATCAGGGATATAGCAAGTATTGTTTTGATATTAGTTCCTGGTCTTCTTTTTAATTGGCATATAAAATTATATATATATATATATATATTTGTGGGGTACTATATGATATCTTGATATATGTATACATTGTGGAATGATTAGATCAAACGAATTTATATATCCAGCATCTTGCAAACTCAACATTGTGATGGGAACATTTAAAACTCCACTCTCCAGATCTCAAAAACGTATTCCTCCTTTCTCAGTGAAACTTCATACCCTTCGGTCAATATCTTTTTGTTCATCCTTACCCCCATCCCCTGGTAACCATCATTCTACTCTCTACTTCTATAAATTTAACATTTGTAGATTCCACATATAGGTGAAATCATACAGCATTTGTCCTTCTGTGCCTGGTTTATTTCACTTAGCAAATATCTTCCCGGTTCACCCATGTTGTCACAAATGTCAAGATTCCCTTCATTTTCAAGGCTGTATAGTACTTTGGCGTATCTAACTTACTATAGCATCCAGCTTTAAACTAAGGCCAAATTGGTATGAAAGTCATAAGCCATATAAAAAGCTGGGGAAAAAAAATGTTTGTAGAATTTGCATGTGGTCTTGAATTTGATATTTTATTAGAACAGCTTCTCTATCACACATCAGTTAGGTAAGTTTTCTACCTCCCTGATCTCTTCCTCCCTCTTTCTCTGTATATATAAATATAGATGTAAAGATATATAAATGTAGAGACATAGCAGAATTACTACAATTCTGAAAAACTGAAAATCACAAAGATGAAAACAACTTAATATTAGCCTGTACTAGGATAACCATACTCATACCTACACATTTGTATCACAGATATATATCTTACTCTCACATTTGATATATATACATGTCATATATATCATATAAGGTGATGTGATATATGTGTGACTTTATATGTGATATATATCAAAAATTATATACATTTATGTCTTATATGTCATAACATATCACATATACTATATGTGTTATATCAGCACAGATATAATCAGTGCTGAAAATGTGTATTGGTTAGTACTGTTATCCTGGTATGGTCTGATATAGAGCTGCCTTCTTTTTAGTCTTCAGAACTGCAATAACTGAAAAGCAACCTATTACTTCTGCATAATTTCTTACCAAGTCTTTATATTTCCCACTAATTCTGCTTAGTTCAAATGAAGAAGAAAAAAAACTTTTCAAAATAAATATTAGGAAATAAATATAGACAACTAGATTTTCCATCTTTCTCCCAAAATATGCTCCTGTTGATCTACCTTTGTAAGACTACTGGAAAGTTTGATAGAATCAATGACCAAATGGAGGTTCCATTTCTAAAATATTAATGTCATTTGCAGTGAAGTCACTGTAAAATTTTAGTTCTCTCAGCCATGACAAATTAATCAGTGCTAGACCAAATCCATATTTTAATGGAAACCAAAAACTGTTTTGGCAATTCTAGTATTAGCAATTCTACAGGCAACAAAATGTCTTCTGAGGTCAATGCAGAATACTACATCAGCATTTCAATACATAGTGCTCTAGGCTAGCAATGCCAATAACAGTGATGTAAAGATCCTATGGTTCTTTGGCAAGACAAAAAATATTTATTTGTCAAATTTTACTTTACAGTATTACATCTTTCCGCTTATATTTTTAGCTGTCCATAATAGTCTTTGTTCTCTTTCTTAAATGTTTGGACATGATTGTGCTAACTCCTTCAGAATTGGTCTCTTCCTGCATTCACAGCTGATAATACTGTATCATTTCTATATCACAGATACAATCCATAAAGAGTCTGGGACCGAAAACTGCCATATCAAACATGAAAATAAATATTAAACATATTGAAATGCATACACTGTACCTAATGAGAAGTTTAATATACTCTGCAATATTTTTCTATTTCCTCAATGTTTGAAATCTATTTAGATACAGGTTAGAAAAAAATAAATACATTTGTGCGGATCTAAAATATGTATTCCCTTAGCTTAAACATGTCAGCTAGAGCAGTTAGTTTGAAATTCATGTTAACAAAATCAAAAGTGACAAACTCAATTCACATATTTCAGGAAGCGTCTTTCCAAATATTGGCCAGAGATGTTTCTCTCATTCCGGACAGTGGTAGTAAAAATGTGTGATGTAAGGGACAACTAAGCCTGGGCTAAACAGGAAAGATGTGGCAGTACTACTCAAAAGATGTCAATGTGTTTGCGTAGAAGCACATGGAAACCCAATCTGTTTTAAACCTAGTATATTCTTTCTAGCAAACCTTTCTCTAGTTATGGTAAAAATACCTAACAAAAAGTAACTGATTTCTTACCCAATTAATACTTCTCTTCTAACAAGTACACCCTGATACTTTAACAAAGGAACTGTCAAAATGTTTTGTTATTTAACAAAAGAAGACACCAGGCTATAAAATGCAGCTTTATAGAGTTGAAAGTTACTAGCCTAGAAGTCAGAATCTCTGGGTTAAAACCAGCTTTCCAATAACCAGCTGTGACCAGTCACATTTCACCTGAAGACATCTTAGTTTCCTCATCATAAAATAAAAAAAAATGGAAAAAAAAATGCCTAAGATTTCTTTCTAGCAGCCTATGAAATTAATCACTACTTAAAAAAAAATTCAAATGTATGCCCTGCTGTTTATCACTATCCTAATGTGAATAAATGAAGATTAGCCTTTAGTATACATAAATACCAAGATTTCTCCTGATCTATTTAGGAATAAACTTCTCCTGATAAACCTTCCTTTATTCTCGGAAGCAATTTAAACACTGAAAATAGAATCCTTCCTGCAAAACAAACTTTAAAGAGGCGAATCATGACACAACAGCTAATCTGTTTTTTCCCTACCTTTAAAATCACGGTCAATTCTTCATGACATTTACATAAGGTGCTCTGAAGTTTGTTTTGCCTTCCATGTGCACAATTTATTTTCCTGACCACTCTTTTCCATTAGCAATTACTTTCATTAAAAATAAGAAAAACTTACATAAACACAAGATTTTTTTTCAGGTTCCAATAGTTTGGGGCAAACCAAATGATTTATTTTCTTCAACAACAGCAAGTTTTTATCATCCTATTATTCTTCCTAGAGTGTTAAATACTTAAGAAGCAGTTAACAGGAAATCTTTGCTAAATCACTAAACTCACTAAATTACTAAAGCCAGAGGAGCCAATCATTTCTTAAAATTCCTGCCAAATTTACAATTTGCGAAGCTACACTAAAAGCATTTTGTTTGGCACTTTCATTTGCATTCTAAACTGCTCTTCTGTTACACCCTAAAAATCTAGCATGACAGTCTTCAGTTTCAAATAACTTGACATTGCCCCCTCAACACGTCTTTACTAATAGTATCAACAAATGAGACAGGCACACAAATATAAAACCCGGTGTCACATATTAATGTCCAACCTCTATGGGAAAAGAAAGATAAAGCTGTACCTAACCCTTTAACAAACCTTAATTTAAAAGCAAGTTACTTAAGCTCACGATACTGTTTTAACTGGGGACCACTAGTAATCATTAGTAAATGAATATATTTTTACTCCAACTTCAGTTCTTTTTTTCTTACCTTCACAATATGGTCCTACTCCAACAAGTCTACAATTCTTCTAGGATAAACTAATAGACACAACGAAGTCAAAATAACCCAACCTACACTCTTGGATCTGAAGACCCAGTGTCAATCACGATCCCTGTGTAAGTCTGTCCCCTCCCAGTTTTGTCCTTCGCACTCACTGACACTGACATCTCAGGTGTTCAAACCTGGGAGTCATTGGTTCTACTCTCTCCTTACTCCACACATCTAACGTATCTTCAAGTCTTGTCATTTCTACCCTTAAGATGTATGTTACATGTATCATGTCACTCATCTACACTGCTACTACCTCCATCCAATCCATTATTGCTACTGCCCTGCCACAGCCCCTTCAATGCAACCTCTGTGTCCACTCTGTCTCTTCCAAGCTATAGCACCGCAGTCAGTAAGATTGTGAAATTGAAATGCCTTTCTTACTTCAACGTGTTCAATGACTTTATAATGCAATTCAAATACCCAACTCTTCCCTAAGCCTAAAAGGCCATATAAATCCAAACACTTGATGTCCCTGCAAGGATTTCATTTGACTTCTTATCCATTGTGCCTCAGCCTTCCTGACCTTCTTCCAGTTTTTCCCACCTTGAGGAAAATGTCCCTCTTTGGAGTGTTTCCTAAGAACCCATGAAGCAGGTTTCGCACCCCTTTTTCTCCCACCCTCACTTCTTTGATCTCCACCACATACTCTTTTCATTGCCTTCACAGCAATTATCACCACCTGCAATTGTGTCATTGTTTGTTTGTTTAACTCTTAACTGACTTTCTACTCCATTAGGCTGTTAGCTCCAGGAAAGCAGAGACCCTGCCCCCACGGTGTCACCTGTGCTTAGCTCAGTGCTGATGATGAGGAGAAGCTCAACAAACATGAGCAGATGTACAAATTACATTGATGTTATGTGGTAAATTACATTTCCCCAAAATTCCTAACCCTCAGGACCTCATAATGTAGACATATTTGAAGAAAAGGTCTTTAATGAGGTGATTAAGTTAAAATGAGGCTGTGGGCGTTGGTCCTAATCCACTCCGACTGGTGTTCTAATAAGAAGGGGAAATTTAGACACCGGGGATGAGAGCATACAGAGCAAAGGCCATGTGAGGACACAGTGAGGAGGCAGCCATCTGCCAGACAAGGAGAGAGGCCTCAGAAGAAACCAAACCTCCCTTGACCTCAGACTTACCAGCCTCTGGTAAAATTCTGCTGTTTAAACCACAGAGTCTCTGGTATTTTGTTGTGGTAGCCCTAGCAGACTAATATAATTGAAATTAAAATGTAATAGATAAAAGATTCCATTACTTTCCTAAGTAGTATTGTTATACATCTGAGTCATGTTTGATCTTGAATTCATAATTATAACACCATGTAGAGCAAATTCCAGAGCTGTTTATTATATAGTTAATCTGGTAAACAACAGATACATTCTAAATTTTTCCCATGAATTTAGCAAACTTATAAAAAAATTACAAATTGACTTGTCAAACATCTATTTTGATCTCCATAAGTCACAATTTTGGCTAATATCCTACTTCAGTAGCACATTCACAGCAGCCTCCCTCATTCAACTGGTGATAGAATTACTCAAATGTATCACCATCATTAAAGCTATTATTAAAGCTGAAGCTTACATACTGTGTCTGTTTGTATTGAATACACTGCACAAGAACAATGTAGAATACAAAAATTCTTTCCCAGCCGGGTGCAGTGACTCATGCCTGTAATCCCAGCCTTCGGGAAGCCAAAGCAGGTAGATCACAAGGTTAAAAGATCAAGACCATCCTAGCCAACATGGTGAAACCCCATCTCTACTAAAAATACAAAATTTAGCTGGGCATGGTGGCATGACTCTGTAGTCCCAGCTACTGGGGAGGCTGAGGCAGGAGAATCACCTGAACTCAGAAGGCAGGGGTTGCAGTAAGCCGAGATCGCGCCACTGCACTCTGACCTGGCGACAGAGAGAGATGCCATCTCAGAAAAAAAAAAAATTATTTCCCAAATAGAAAATAGTAATTTTCTGTTGTTCTGTAATTGTGTTCATCTCAATTTACAAATTTAAAATGATTAAATGATTAAACAATACTAAAGTGTTCTTTAGTATCAGGTGAAAATCATTATAAACCAAAATTCTATTTTTTTTCAAAATTTTGAAGTTCTGAACATTAAAACAAATCTATACCCAATAATATTCGAGAGGTCTAAAGTTGGCTGGAGAGGAGGTTGCATTTCTGCCCCCCAGAAGGATGGATGTCAAACAGAGCCTTGCATATGGTTTTTGTTATACTAACAACTGTAAATGCAAAATAGATCCAAAAAGAGATTGTCAGCATATAGTATTATCAATATATTTGGGCAGTTCCAGAGCTTACAATTACTCCTCAATTGAAAGCATTATTCAGTTACCTGGCATGCCATTCATTTTGAAGTTCCAAAATCATAAATAAATTTTAGAAATCTTGCCAATTTTTTTGCCAATAGGGTTTAATGGGTTTCAGAATTTTTGTTTCTCTCTCTTTCCTTTGCTGCTACATATATTCAGCTTTATATTTCCCTGTACTAAGTGCAATGATTTTCCAAATTCATGGATATGAAAACTATGCCCCAAACAAGATGCAAATATAAAAGTCTTATATATGCAGACCTACTTCCTCCAACTACGTCTCATTGTTTTTTAATCCACTCCAATTGCTTAGTCAGGAATTATCTCATTTGCAAATAAATAAATATTTTAAAACTTCTGGAACTCCGTGTTATTTTCACAAAAATCTTAGAGTTGAAGAGACACCAAGAAACATTCAAATTCCTTCATAACTTCTACTTTAAGTTTTGGGGGAAATAAGAAAATCATCGTTTTTGAGAAAAGCAAATCAATCCCTCCTCTTTTCTCAGAAAGAAATTTTTAGTTCAGCCTCTTTCACTATTTGTCAGTCACCAATGTTACCTCCTTCCTTCATTAAGTTTCCATGTCATCGAATAAACCAACATACTTCTCACAAGGACATAGTAGCTGCTTGACAAATCATGAATGGATGTGGGGGAAAATGTATAATGCTCTGCAGACTGCAGAGATACAGCACAAGCAATACAAAGAAAAGTTTGTGACCATTTTCCCAAGCCATTTTTAACTTAAAGTTTTGGTTATGGAACATCAGGAAAAAAATGGGCCCTTGTCCTCATCATCCACACTGTGAAGCATCACAAGTTTTTCTCATAGCCAATATCTGCCAAAGTGCTTTAGGTCAGAGCAGGTGGCATGACATCTAAGATGGTAAGGCTACAGTAATCAAAACAGCATGGTACTGGTATCAAAACAGAGATATAGACCAATGGAATAGAATAGAGGCTTCGGAGGCAACACAACACATCTATAACCATACAATCTTTGATAAACCTGACAAAAACAAGCAATGGGGA
>JAPYYA010004841.1:0-11378 GCA_028533165.1 Leontopithecus rosalia | reverse complement strand
ATTCTCAATCTGTTTTGACTCTCGTTTTCTGCTTAGGAATTGGTCAGTTCCCCGGTGGCTTCTTATCAACACTTTCCTTTCAGGAACTGATTAATGTCAGTGCCCCAATGATACAGGCCATCTTCATGCAACCTTGACTCTGGGACCATGAGCAGGGCAACCACATTGAATGGCAGAGATGCTTGGCTTAGCTGACAACAGGAGTGGGTTGACCTTCCCCCAGGCCAGGAGTGCCTGATGGGAAATGACAGACAAATGGGCAGCGTCCTCATTCTGACTCCTCCTTATACTGACAGCCCCTCAACTGCTTCCTTCTCCCCCAGCATTCCACTCCAGAGTTCTATGGCTTTGCTGGAAATGCAAAGAAATTATCGTCTGGGTCCCATTTTTGTGTTTCCCCACTCAGCTGCGTTACTGTAGCTGATCAAAGTTTGCCACACTATTCAGTGAATCCTGTGTGGGCTTTTACTCCCTCTCTTCTCTCTCTTTGTATTTGTTTGCTTGGGTCTTGGGGCCAGGTGCCCAGGCATGGAGTTTAGTCAGCAAGTTATTGAGACAGCTGGGATCATAACTGGCTGCTTGACTGATGTTTCTCATCCTTTTATATTTTTTCCCCCATCTGGGGATTCTGATATATCAAAGATCTTTTTGTAAATTTTTATTTTTTGGCTAACTTCTAATAGACATGCTTGTCCTAGACACAAAGAAATGAGAATTTTCATGAGCCAGATATGGATGAAAGGAACTCTGCCTGTGAAAGCCTTGAGTAAAAGGGATGTTAGTGGTTGACAGGCACGTTCTGGGAGAGAGGAGCAGTGTGCCAAGGACAGAGAGGTATAAAGGGAGGAGGTTCTTCTATCACTGAACTTGGCTCTTCTGGTGTCATTTCACACAGATGGAGGAGACTCAAACCAGAGCTCAGAGGAGAAGCCTCAGAGACCGCCTTTTGGAGGACACCCACCTAAGCCCCCTGCTGGTAATGGAAGCCAGGATGATGGACCTCAGCAGAGACCACCTCCACAAGAAGGCAACAAGCCCCAGGGTCCCCCACCTCCTCCAGAAAAGCCACAAGGACCACCCCCACCAGGAGACCATCCCCAGAGGCCTCCCCCACCTCCTGCTGAAAAGCCCCAGGGACCACCTCCACCTCCTCAAGGGGGAAGACCATCCAGATCTCTTCAGGGACTGCCTCCTCAGGGACCACCTCCACCTCCTGAAGGGAGAAGACCACCCAGATCTCTCCAGGGACTGCCTCCCCAGGGACCGCCTCCACCACCTCAAGGGGGAAGACCACCCAGATCTCTCCAGGGGCCACCTCCCCAGGGACCCCCTCCCCAGGGACCACCTCCACCACCTCAACGGGAAAGATCACTCAGATCTCTCCCGGGACCACCTCCCCAGGGACCACCTCCCCAGGGACCGCCTCCCCAGGGACCACCTCCACCTCCTAAAGGGGGAAGACCACCCAGATCCCTCCAGGGACCACCTCCACAAGGACCACCTCCACCTCCTCAGGGAGGAAGACCACCCAGATCTCTCCAGGGACCACCTCCCCAAGGACCACCTCCCCAGGAGCAGCCTCCCCAAGGACCACCTCCCCAAGGACCACCTCCCCAGGGACCACCTCCACCTCCTCAAGGAGGAAGACCACCCAGATCTCTCCAGGGACCACCTCCCCAGGGACCACCTGCCCAAGGACCACCTCCCCAGGAGCAGCCTCCCCAAGAACCACCTCCCCAAGGACCACCTCCCCAGGGACCACCTCCACCTCCTCAAGGAGGAAGACCACCCAGATCTCTCCAGGGACCACCTCCCCAGGGACCACCGGCCCAAGGACCACCTCCCCAGGAGCAGCCTCCCCAAGAACCACCTCCCCAAGGACCACCTCCCCAGGGACCACCTCCACCTCCTCAAGGGGGAAGACCACCCAGATCTCTCCAGGGACCACCTCCCCAAGGCCCACCTCCTCCTGGACCGCCTCCACCTCCTCAAGGAGGAAGACCACCCAGATCTCTCCAGGGAGCACCTCCCCAGGGACCGCCTCCCCAGGGACCTCCTCCCCCGGGACCACCTCCCCCGGGACCTCCTCCACCTCCTCAAGGGGGAAGACCACCAAGATCTCTTCAGGGACCCCCTCCCCAGGGACTGCCTTCCCAGTGATCTGGGCTTCAATGGCAGGTATGATTCCAGCATATTCTTCACCAAGGGCTCTAAGTGCTGCTGTTCTCCAGCTTTATTGTGCCAATGAGTCAACTAAAATCCTGCTGACATTGCATTGTCCTAGACCTCATTTCTAAAGACTTGTATTCAGATATTCCAGTATAGGGTAACAAGACCCTGTATTTCTAACAAACTCTTTAAGAAATTCTGATGTTGAGAAACAACATTGCAAATAACCTGTCTTAAATTGTGTTCACAATGAGGAAATAGTACCATGTTCTCTCTCTCTGGAGCTCTGGTTTCTGTCCACAAACTCAGAGACCTATCACTTAAAGTTTGTTATCTAAGCATGGTTTGCTCAGTCCTGCCTCACACCAGCTTCTCTAGTCCATTATTCCCAAAAAATGGTCCCTGAACTTTCAGCAGCTACATGGTGTCTCATTTTATAAATACTTACTTTTCAGTAAGTACATGATTAAGTTGACAAAAAATATGTAATGGAATGGAAAAATGTGAAGTTAAATTTGAAGGCATATATCATCTTACTTGCCTGTACTCTTTCAGAAATCCACCACTCTTTATGTCATCATCTTTTTGAAATATTTATGTGTATATAGATATTTTCATTATTTTTCCCTTTGAATTATTGCTGGAATTTATATGCCAGTACATATGTGTGTCATTTAAAAATACATTCCTTTGATAATTTCCACATTAAGTACATTTCTTCAGTGGTTTTCTGTTAGTTTTTATAATTTTACACTACTTCACTGTGTGGCTGTGGCATGATTTATCTAATCAAACCACCACTGGACACTTGAGGGTCATTTCAGCTTCCCACTATTATAGAATATGTTCCAGTTACCATCTGTATAAATATATCCCTGAACAAATTCAACAGCAACAAATCATAACAACCTAAGAATGATCTTCTCTCTTCATCTTCTAAGCAACACTTTGGAGCACATTGTGTGCCAGGGCATCAAAAGGGTGAACACAGAAAAAATGAGGGTGGGCTCATGTACTCTATTGAAGTAACTCCAGTGAGGAATTAGACATTTCCTGCCATCCCATGTCTGCTCTATGAACTTCCTTGTTTGTTTGTTTGTTTCTTTCAGGAAGTGAATCAGAAGACATCCGTGATTCAAATAATTCAAATGCTTCAAATGCCATGACATTGGAACAAGGTCATCATAACTCTACCTTTAATATACCAATAAAATAATCAGCTTGCAATTTCTGATTGTGGTCTCTTTCTCAGCGTTTGTGCATGTTGAGTCTTAGGACCAAGAACACATTATAGAAACAAACATCTAGGGCCCCTTCTCCTTGATGCTTCAGGGAGCTTCCCTCATTCTTAATCCTAATTTAGCCAGCTGACATCAAAAATGTTTTACTATTTCTCTCCTTCCCTGACCTCCATTTTTTTTTCCAAGATGGAGTCTCACTCTCTCACCCAGGCTGGAGCACAGTGGCAAGACCTCAGCTCACTGCCACCTATCTCTCATTGGTTCATACTATTCTCCTGGCTCAGACTTCCAGTTTCTGGGATACAGGTGCCCACCATAATGTCTGGCTAAATTTTGTATTTTTAGTAGAAATGTGGTTTCATCATGTTGGCCAGGCTGACATCATCTCCAACTCCTGACCTCAGGATATCTTCTAACCTCAGCCTCGAAACAGCAGGGATTATGGGGTGAGGCACCATGCTTTGCTATTCCCTAATGTCTATAGCACAAATTGAAATTTTAAAATTATTTTCATATTGTTTACTTATATTCCAATACTCTTAAAGACAAAAAACACAACAAAAGCAAAAAGGATACAGAAGCTAAAGGAAATCCTTATAATTTCTATGAAACTGAGAATCAACATGATTCCATGCTTATCACCAGAACCTGCTCTATGCCATGTACCCTACTGTAACAGTGATCACTCCTCTCCCCGCTACGTTCATTCTTGAATGAAACCTGAATGGATTTCATCAAGGAGGCAACATGATTTTAAGGAGCAAAGAATGTGAACACTCTCAGATTTTAGTTAAGACACAATTTTTCTTGCGATCTCTGGGTTCTTAAAAAGCTACTTCTACTCTCAGAGCTTCATTTGTCTCATCTAAAATCAGCATAATCATAACAACTACTTTAGAGGATGAAGATTAATGAGATAACATCCATACCAAAAACTTTGCGGAGACTGGCACATCTGCTTCTCAAGCAAGGAATGTTCAGTATTAGAAAACTGCCGCTGTGCTAATAGCCTCAGAGAATTCACTAAGAAGTTCAGCAGAATCAGAATGGAATGATATCACCATAACCACCAACAAGGCGAACAACCCACATTCAGCTGAAGCCCGGGTCTCTGGCTTCTCTCCTACTATCGTAGGTGAAGTCTCCCTACCCTCATCTCTCACCTTCCCTCTCGATTCTGAACCACATTGCCCAATCAAGGGTTTTACTTCTGCATGTGTTCCTTTTGACTTCTGATTCATACATCTATGCTTTATGAGATTATTTCTATCAGCAAATGTCTGCTGAAACATCACCCATTTCTATAGAGGGCTTCCTGACTCTTAGTTCTTCTTTCCTACCATATCATTTGTCTGCCATTTTTATTGCAAAAGTTTTGGAAACGTATGGGATTATTTCCTCATTCGTCCATCTTCAATTTTTTCTTACACACGTTATAGATGCTTTTATTCGTTCCACTCCTAGTCTCTGAAGGTCATCTAGTGTCTCCATTCCACTCATTTTAGGAATCAGTTCTCAGTCCTGCATCTCCTGTGACCCCTCAGCAGTTTAACACCATTGATCCTACCCTTCTTTAGGAAACAGTCTATCAATCTTTCCAGGAACCTCCCACTCTCTCCTGGGGTTTCTCCTACTTCTGCCTCTTCCCTCCTTCAACTACAAAGTTCTTCCTCTTCCAACTCTATTTGGTCTTGGTAAATTATTCTTCTAATAATTAAGCAAATTAGGATTTATTATTGCCTCTTCTCTTTTCCTAATACATTACATTACATCTAGTCAAATTAGCTATGTGATCATTGTGAAGTTCAAGCTTCAGAATCATTACCTACGGCAGCCAGTTTCATCACTTCCATCTCTATCAGCCCATCCCAGCAAGCCTCATCTGCAATTTACGCCAAATAGCACTTCTGTTTATTTCCCAAAAGTCAATTCCCCACAGTAGCTATTTTAAAATTATATTACTTTTCTGTTTTCCAGTTGATTGCCACCACTTATACTCTCTAGGATCAGGATGCTAATTTTTAACTATGCTAAAGTCCTATGTATTGAGCTGTAACTCTCTCTGGAATTGGAGACTGCTGTATACTTAAATCACTCTGCTATGGCCACACTGGTCATTGTCGTCTTTTAGTGGAGGGATAGGAAAGTAATATGCCTAAATTACCTGTTAATTAAAAACAAATTATTTTTGCACAAACACAAGTTCGATTTTGTTACTCAGATTATGTATCGTTTATTTCATGACACTAGTATATTCATCCCTCAAATAACTAAACACTATTTTTATTCATACCCCGCTATTCAACCCCCCTGCCTCCCACACTCCCAAGTAGTCATTGTCTATCATTTCACTCTCTACATCCATGCAAACACATTCTTTGTCAACCACTTACAAGTGAGAATGTGTTATATTTGATGTTCTGTATTAGCCTATTTTGCTTAAGAAATGACTCTGAGTTCCATCTATATTGCTACAATAAATGTGATTTCATTTACTCTTTATGACTGAGTAGTGTGGTATTGTGCATATTTAATTAGATTTTTAAATCCAATCATTCCTTGATGCATACTTTGGTTGATCCAATCTCTTTGTTACTGTGAATGTTGCTACAATAAACATATAGTTCAAGGCGTATATTTGTTACATTGATTACTTTTCCGGGACATACCCGGTAGTAGGACCACTCAATGGAAATACAGTTGTAGTTTTAGTTCTTTGAGAAATCACACTGTTTTCCATAGAAGCTGTACTAATTTACATTCCCACCAAGGATGTATAAGAGTTCTCCTTTCTCCATATCCTTGCCAACAGCTGTGATTTTTCACCCGTAAGGTAAGGTAATGACCTTACCTTAGTCATTCTGACTAAGGTAAGACGATATCTTATTGTAATTTTCTGATTACTCTGGTGATTAGTGATGGTTACTAATTATTATGATGATTAGTGATGTTGAAGATGTTTTTACTGTCTGTTGGCCATGTGTACATCTTCGTTTGAAGCTCATCTATTCATGCTCTTTGTCTATTTTTAATTGAATTTTTTTTTGTTGAGTAGCTTGAGTTTCTTGTATACACGGCATATTAGTTCCTTGACAGATGCATAGTTTACAAATATTTTCTCTCTACAAATTGTCTGTTGACTCTGTTGATGATTTGTTTTGCTTGTAGAATATTGTAGATAGATTATGTGCCATTTGTCCAATTTAGTTTTTGTTGCTTGTGCTTTCGATGTCTTGGTCATATGTTCTTTTCTGAGCCAATGTCCAGAAGTTTACTTCTTGTATTATTATATGCCCACTTTTTATAAGTAAATCTTTAATCCATCCTGAGTTATTTTTCTATATGAGAGATGTGAAAAGTAGGGGTCCAGTTTCATTCTTCTGCATGTGGCAACCCAATTTTCTCATCATCATTTATCAAAAAGAGTGATGTCTCCCAAGTGTGCATTCTTGTCTGGTTAGTTAAAGATAAGTTTCCTGAAAATATGTAGCTTTATTTCTGGATCTTTTATTCTGTTCCATTGATCTAGATGCCTATTTTTACACCAGTAATACCCTGTCTTCATTATGCTAGTCTTGTGAAATAGCTTGAATTCAGGCAATGTGACACTTCCCTATTGTTTATTTTGCCTGGTATTGCTTTGGGTCTTTGGGCTATATTTTTACTTCCCTAAGTAATTTTGAATTATTTTTTTTCTAATTCTATGAAAAATGACATCAGTAACTGGATAAAGATTGAATCTGTTGATTTCTTTGGCCACTACAATTGGCCTTAACATTCTTCCATAATACCAAGTTTGTTTCTAACTTTATCAAGCATGTTTTGCATTTTATTCAAATATGCTCACATCTGACCACATTAGAGCCTTTTTTGAATACACATAATCCCTTATTCTCCTAAACCTGCTTCATTTATCAAATCGTTGTTCTTTATCAACCATTTATAAGTTAGCCTGAGATAGCCTTATGCAATATTTATTCTATCTAATATTAGCACTCTTATGTAGTCTGCAACACAGTATCTCAGGATTGGTTTCTGTGACCCACAAAATACGACAGAAATGATGGTATGTTACCACCGAGATCAAGTTATGAAAGAAACCGTGGCTTCATCCTTTGTTTTCCAATCCCCGCTTCTCTCTGTCTCTCTCTCTTCCTCTGTCTCTTTCTCTCACACATCACTTGCACTGGGAACACCCAGCTGCCATGTGAAG
The DNA here is from genome assembly GCA_028533165.1 of Leontopithecus rosalia. Lineage (NCBI taxonomy): Eukaryota > Metazoa > Chordata > Mammalia > Primates > Cebidae > Leontopithecus > Leontopithecus rosalia. The sequence goes on along the minus strand of JAPYYA010004841.1, from coordinate 3,755 downwards.
CAGCTCTTTGAAGTGAATCTCTAAACATCTCTCCCCTTGGGGACAACAGAGGAGTAAGCACCTAGAGAGAAGGAAACGTCTTCCACCTCCAATTCTTCAGTCCTCACCTGACCTTTATAACAAGCTCACTGTTCTACAGTTGATTTTTTTCTGTGTTTAGAATGAGGTTTTCTTTGCTTTGTGTTCATGATTGTAATCTAAAGTGACCAATGTCAACAGTACTCTGTACCTGAATTTACATGTTACCCTTACATTTCTTTCCTTGCAAAACTCCTATGTCCAACCACAAAGTTAGTAATTACCTGTTTTCTCAACTATTTGCTTTGTTTTGAAAACATCTAAGTTTTCCTTCATCTTCAAATGGACCTGCAAAATCCTTCCTAGTACAATTTTCCTCACTCTCAAATGACAGATAATTGGCTTTTGTCCCGGAAATTCCCATTTCTCCCTAATGCATATCATGAGTTACTGTCTTCCTCTTTCTTGCCTCTCTTCTTTTGTGAAGCACATGCTACCACAGCTTCAGCATATGAGAAGCAAAAAATTCCAAGATTTTTCATGTCAGCAGATGACTCCAAGGATCTTCATACTTAAATCATTACCTGACTGGATATAGAATTCTTTTTTTTTTTTTTTTTGAGACAGAGTGTCACTCTTGTTACCCAGGCTGGAGTGCAATGGCACAATCTCGGCTTACTGCAACCTCTGCTTCCTGGGTTCAAGCAATTCTCCTGCCTCAGCCTCCTGAGTAGCTGGGATTACAGGCACACACCACCGTGCCCAGGTAATTTTTTGTATTTTTAGTAGAGATGGGGTTTCATCATGTTGACGAGGATGGTCTTGATCTCTTGACCTTGTGATCCACCCGCCTCGGCCTCACAAAGTGCTGGGATTACAGGCGTGAGCCACTGCGCCCAGCCCAGATATAGGATTCTAGGTTGATTGTTATATTTACTTAGAATTTTCAAAGCCCTATTCCACCACAGCAACAAGGAACCATCGTGGAGGCAGACAGCAGCTCAAACCAAATGCTGAATCTGTTGATGCCTTAATCTTAGACTTCCTAGCCTACAGACCATTGAGAAACAATTTTTATTCTTTAATCCTGACCCAGACCATAGTCTTGTTATAGCAGTAGAAGTGGACCGACACATAAACTCATCTGAGTTCTAATTAGTAAGAATATATCTAAAAACAAAAACAAAATGAAACAACCACAATGATCAAAAAACACTGCTCGATTGTCTTCCGACATCTATTGTTCCATTTAGTTTCTGATTCTCAATATCTTGTCTATGACTGCTTTTTCAAATAATCTTTAAGATCTTTCTTATCCTTAAGATTTAATTAGATATGGGCCAGGCACAGTGGCTCACACCTGTAATCCCAGCACTTTGGGAGGCCGAGGTGGGTGGATCATCTCCCACCGAGGCGGGAGGTCAAGAAGTGGAGACCATCCTGGTCAACATGGTGAAACCCCGTCTCTACTAAAAATATAAAAATTAGCTGGGCATGGTGGCGCGTGCCTGTAATCCCAGCTACTCAGGAGGTTGAGGCAGGAGAATCGCCTGAACCCAGGAAGCGGAGGTTGCGGTGAGCTGAGATCTCCCCACTGCACTCCAGCCTGGGTAACAAGAGCAAAACTCCATCTCAAAAAAAAAATAGTAAAAAAGTAAAAAAAAGTTGATGTGGGTCGTTTCCATTTATTGTGTTGGGCACTCCATATTTCAAGAGGGTCTCTAGTAAGTATTTCAAAAGTTGAGCCATAAATAAAATATAAAAATTATAAGAGTGGAGTTTTAAAAAAAATAAATAAATAGGAGGATGGCGCTGTAGAAGCAACTCAGGATTGCAGCTCTCAGTGAAGGCGCAGAAGGGTGAGTGCATGCTGCATTTCCAGATGGATCTTTGTTGCCTACAGAACGGGGTAATTCACAGGTGTAGGAGAGACACACCAGCACAGCTGTTTTGGCTGGCACGGCCATTTCGGCTGGTGCCGCAGCACAGTGGCACTCTGCACAAATGCACTGGTCTGGGTGCCCTGTTAAACTGGCAATTTGAGATTTGGGAGGGAAGATTAGCATATTCATCTGATTAAACAAGACTTGGACAGTGAGCCAGGCCAGGAGATTCCTGGGAAGTTACGTGTGAACTGGTGCAGTGGGTTGTTGCATGGGAAATCACACAGATCCCGGTGCCCTTTCAGCAGGTGACTGAAACACCTGGGAGAGAGTCAACTGTTCAACTTAAAGAAAAAAACCAAAATGGCTCTGAGGCAGGGAGCCAGGTGACCAGGCTCGGCAGGTCCCACCCCACAGGGACAAATAAAATGGTGATTCAAAACACTCGGGGTTGAGAGTTTCAAGGCGGGCACAGCTGAACCCAGGACGATGCAGCTTGGTGGGGGAGGGGCGTCCGCCATTACCGAGACATTCCACCCTTATTGAGGTACTCTCCCATTGCTGACGCAGCCTGCCGTTGCCGAGGCAACCCACCATAACAGAGAGAGTCCGCCAATACCGAGGTGGGCCACCATCACCACAGCAGTTCTAACCACACCCATATAAGCAGGACTACAGGGAATTACACTTGGCATCAGGGAGGAGCCCATGGCAACAGGGAGGAGCCCACGGCAGCAGGGCAGAGCCCACGGCAACAGGGTAGACCCCACAGCAGCAGGGTAGAACCTCGACAGGCAAATAGTGACTAAACTGCCTCCTAGCTGGGCAGGACGGTGCAACGGATACTCATAAATAAAGCCCTAACTCCCTGAGACACAGCATCTGGGGGAAAAAAGGGGCTTTATGAGTTCTGCTGCAGCAGACTTAAATGTACATGCCTAGCAGCCCTGAATGAACAACAGAGCTCACAGCTCAGCACTTGAGCTCCTATAAAGTACAGACCATCTCCTCAAGCAACTCCCTAACCCCCATATACCCAAGGAGTCACCTCAAAAAGGACTGATGAGACTGACATTTGGCAGGCATCATTCTGGGACAAAGAAAGCAGAAGAAGAAACTGGTAGCACCCCTCACTGTTCCGCAGCTGCTACAGGTGTACCCCAGGCAAGCGGGGCCTGGAGTGGACCTCAGCAGTCATACAACAGAGGGGCTAGACTGTTAGAAGGAAAACTAAGAAACAGAAATACTTCATCATCAACAATCTGGGCATCCACTCAGAGACCCAATCGAAAAATCAGCAACTACTCAGATGACATGTGGATAAATCCATAAAGATTGGAAGAAACCAGCGCAAAAAGGAGGAAAACACCTGAAACCAGAACACGTCGCCTCCTAAAAAGGACCAAAACTCCTCACCAGCAAGGGAACAAAGCTGGACGGAGAATAAGTGTGATGAAATGATGGAATCAGACTTCAGAAGGTGGGTAATGAGAAACTTCCGTGAGCTAAAAGAACATGTTCTAAATCAATGCAAAGAAACTAAGAACCTTGAAAAAAGATTTAAAAAAAGATTCGAGGAAATGATAACAAGAATAGACAACTCAGAGAGGAATATGAATGAATTGAAGGAGCTGAAAAACACAACACGAGAACTTCGTGAAGCATGAACAAGTTTCAACAGCCGAATTGACCAATCAGAAGAAAGGATATCAGAAGTTGAAGATCAACTCAATGAAATAAAATGAGAAGCCAAGATTAGAGAAAAAAGCACAAAAAGGAATGAACAAAGTCTCCCAGAGATGTGGGACTATGTGAAGAGACCTAACCTAGGTTTGATAGGTGTACCAGAATGTG
>JAPYYA010004840.1:0-11380 GCA_028533165.1 Leontopithecus rosalia | reverse complement strand
GTTGCATAGGTACACACGTGGCAGTGTGTTTTGCTGCCTTCTGCCCCCTCACCCATATTTGGCATTTCTCCCCATGCCATCCCTCCCCCGCTCCCCCCCCCGCTGTCCCTCCCCTATTTCCCCCAATAGACCTCAGTGTGTGGTGCTCCCTTCCCTGTGTCCATGTGTTCTCATTGTTCATCACCCGCCTATGAGTGAGAATATACGGTGTTTCATTTTCTGTTCTTGTGTCAATTTGCTGAGAATGATGTTCTCCAGATTCATCCATGTCCCTACAAACGACACGAACTCATCATTTTTGACTGCTGCATAATATTCCATGGTGTATATGTGCCACATTTTCCCAGTCCAGTCTATCAAGGAAGAGAATGAGGTCCCCGGGGGAGAAATCAGGAGGGTGGGGCTTGAAGGCCCCTCCCAGAGATAGCGCTTAAGCTAAGACTTGCAGGGTGATGGGTGCAAACCAAAGAGGAATTATTTGGGCTTTTGATTTTATCAATTTCTGTTGCTACAACTTCAATGAGTTATTTTAATTCATTTTTCTTTCCTTGTGTTTTTCTGCTACTGAGGTGCTTTCTTGCTATCTCCCTGGTTTTGTTTCATTTTTGAATTTTTCTGTTCAAAATGCCTATTTTGTAAATTACTTTTGTACTTATAGTATTGTTTTTGCCAATTTTTCTTCAAATTTGTTTAGTGCCTTAAATTTTAAGTTCACACGTATTAGGTCATATTTCCCTTTGTGTGTGTGTGTGTGTGTGTGTGTGTGTGTGTGCGTGCGCGTGCACATGTGCAAGCATGCAGGCATATGCGCATAACTATGCATGTGCGCGCTGGGAATGGCTGACCCAGGGCCCTTTGGCCTGATTGCCACCACCCATGGAAGCATCTCTTTTCAAATCTAGGGCTTCATGAAATGTTTTGAAAACTGTGGATCTATGGTCAGTAATTGGCAGTTGAGCATAAACTTCTCCAGGAGCTTCTGTTACTATACTCTTGAATGTGTTAATTAACTTCATACAGGTGAGTTTCTTTGGTTAAGCCCATTATGCAAAATGTCTTCTTTCTGTAATAGGTCATGGCAGTGATGGTTGTTACTGGAGGGAGCTGAGAGGCTTAGAAAAGATGTAGCCAGGTGCGGTGGCTCACGCCTGTAATCCCAGCACTTTGGGAGGCCAAGGTGGGAGGATCACCTGAGTTCAGAAGTTTGAGACCAACCTGACCAACATGGAGAAACCCCATGTCTACTAAAAACACAAAATGAGCTGGCCGTGGTGGCTCATGCCTGTAATCCCAGCTACTTGGGAGGCTGAGGGAGGAGAACTGCTTGAACCCAGGAGGTGGAGGTTGCAGTGAGCCGAGATGGTGTCATTGCACTCCAGCCTGGGCACAAGAGTGAAATAAAACAAAACAAAACAAAAGATGCTGAGACTTGGTGTCCATCAGATAATGTATCATGGTGAAAGCTGGTGAGAACCGATGATTCCAGAGAAAGCATGTGGACAGGGTAAAGGAGGTGACATATGGTATCCAGAAACTCTTTTCTACAATGGGTTTAGGATGTGGAGGTGGGGGAAGGGTTTTATAGGTCGTGGAGGTGGTTGGTGACCGGTGTGATAAGGGATGCTGGACCTGAATTGGGTGCGGATTGGGTGCCAGTCATGTGGACCGATGGTCTGTGGGAGTGGTGACCTCAGCGGCCGTGCCCTGGCTTCCCTTCTGCCTCGCTGGATGGGAGTGTGTGGATGTGCGTGGAACACTGTCCAGCTGCATGGGGCCACCAGGCCTGTGCAGCCTCCCCTTTAGTGCACCACAGAAGCTAGTGGGCGCTGATGCGTTTCCTCATTCATCCTTAATGATTCTGATTCTCTGCTGTTAAAATGGATCCAGGAAGGCTTTGGGAGCCAGTCCAACATTGTTGTCTCTGAGTCAGCGGTTGTTTCTGCCTCTTAGAGTGTATACCTTCTGTTTTGGAAAATTATCTGCCACGTTGAAGTCTGAAAATATAGGTGCTAGTGATTAGGTCATCTCATTCTCTGGCCCAGTTTTCCATGAGCATGGCAGCCTCCTTCACGTGGGACAGCGGACACAGAGAGTCTTAATTTCATTAAGGATGAACTTTGCATTTCTCATGTATATTCTCCTTGGATTGTATGGCTTTTAGGACAGAAAGGGTGGCAGAAAACACTGTTATACTATATTAACTGGAAACCTAGAAGATGTAAAGTTTTTGAAGGTTTAATAGCTTTGATACAATTTCAACTGAAAAGAGTGAATTCTGTAGTCACTTAAAAAATTAATAAACCACATTACAAGAAGGCATCTGAGCTTATGATTGGCATTTAATTAGAATTAAATGACATGTTATCAAGTGCAGTATTCTTCCTTTAGATCAAAGTCCAGCTCATGTTTTGATAAAGCCTAGGCTGGCAGGGGAAGCCAGGAGAGGGGGCAACTGGGATCAAGCGCCGCGTTGGGACAAGTCAGACTGAAAGGGCGCACGATAGCACTGCACCTGCCTCATAAGGAAGGTGAAAACTTAATGGAGAATTGAAAACCAAAACCAGCCCAAGGCCAGCTACTCAGCAGCTTATCCTCACATAGACTGTTACGCCGTGGTCACTTAGGAGGATCATTTTAACTTCAGAACAACAGAGTTCTTCAGAATTGAACTGTTTGGTAAATAGAAGAATAATTGTATGTCTTCACTATGAATGTAAAGAAAATGAGATGACAATTCTGATCTCAGGAGAAGTATTTTTCACAGAATTCAGGTTTTTTTTTTTTTTTTTAGAAAAGCTAACCTAAGTTTAAAAGTTTATACAACTGGTATACAGCTCTCTGGGAGCATATCACTTGAAGTAGGATATGTCAGCAGTGCCTTGTGTGGCTGGAGGGGAAAGAACAGGCCCAGCCCCTGTGAGATTAAGCGGTGGGGTTCAGGGCAGTGGAGAGATGGCCCAAAGGGCAAGGGGCCTCCCCGGGGCACTCATAGCTGATTGTTGCTTATGGAACTGCTCATGTCCGAGACTGGTCATTTCCCCCACACCCTTCCTCCTCTATCCCTCTACCAACATGCAGACAAATATGACTGTCATCTTACATTCTCAGTCCCGAACCTGCTGACCACAAGATCCCAGAAATGTGTACTTTTAACAGTATTCTTTGGGGGTTTTAGTACTCAGACAAGCGTGAGAACCATTGTGGTAGATGTAGTCCTTTTTATTTACTGCCCTTCTATGTACCAACCCCAAAAAAGTCCACCCTGCAGAGTCCGCCATTCCCAGGGCCATGCTGTGATAGACTCCATCCTGCCTCTCCTTCATTTCTTTGTTAGTCTGTTTTCACACTCCTACCCCAATGATATCCTCCTGCTTCCTTATGTGTCTAACTTCCTCTCTTCCTTTAAACCTTAACTCAAGGGCACATCATATCCTCTGCAGAGTGAGCTGATGCCCTGCTCAGGTACAGACAGCTCTCATCTACCTTCCCATTGCATCTTGCAAAACCTTTCTAGAGTAGTGGGCTGTACCACATAGACTTCTTTTTTTTTTTTTTTTTTTTTTTGAGATGGAGTCTCGCTCTGTCACCCAGGCTGGAGGGCAGTGGCATGATCTTGGCAAACTGCAACTTTCACCTCCCGGATTCAAGTGATTCTCCTGTTTCAGCCTCCTTAATAGCTGAGACTATAGGCATGCACCACCACGCTGAGTTAATTTTTGTATTTTTTGGTAGAGATGGGGTTTCACCATGTTGGCCAGGCTGGTCTTGAACTCCTGACCATCTGCCTTGGCCTCCCAAAATGTTGGGATTAGAGGTGTGAGCCATCCTGCCTGGCCACATGGACTTCTTCTCTCCAGGGATATCCCTGTGTCTAGCAGGCAGTCACTAAATGGTTGTTGGATAAGAAGTTGAATGGGTGCTTCAGTGGAGATAGACATCCTTGCCAGCTGAAGTGGACAGGAGGAGCCGTGTGGAAAACATGGGGGCTGAGTGAGTTCTGCTGGAAGAATGGGGAGGATGGTCACATGTGGGAAGAAAGGAATTGAGGGTTAGGAAGTTTTGTCCCTGGAAGAATAAAAACGAGGGCATGTTCTAGTTTTTGACATTTAGGGCATCCTGATCCGTCTGACCGCTACAAAGTCTGACCAGAGTTTGTAGAGGCTGGAGAGCATTGAGAGATGAAATAATTTGGCATTGCCAGGCAGGGTGGAGTCCTGAAGAGCAGCACGATGCTGGGCAGTCCTGGTGCTCCGTCCGGACGCCCTTCCGACCCCGTTCTTTTCCCTAGGGCTGTTTGTGCATCCCCTGTGTGTATTTGGTTTACAGCAAATAGGGCTGCCATGGTTAGCAAATACAAGCATGGGAGGCCCACTTACCTTTAAATTTCAGAGAGATAATAAAGACATTTCAGCATAAGTATGTTCCATCCAGTATTTGGAACATGTATACATGAAAACATTATTCATTGTGTATCTGAAAATTACATTTAACTAGGCACCCTGCATTTTATCTGGCATTCTTACTGTAAGTACCCACAGCTGTGACCTCTTTTTGAGGTTGGTTCTTGGGATAGGGGGTCCCTGCTGCCTGGGCCTGTAGATAGCAGAGGTGTCTGAGAGTTCGCATCCCCTGGCTTCAGCCAGAGCCAGTGACTCACAGGTAAGGCAAGTACTGAAACAGCATGGCTTCAAGATGAGACAAAATCTTTTTTTTTCCATGTTAAGGTTGTTATTAACAAGTTTCTTTTTTATTTACATTAGTTTATGAGGTACAAGTGTAATTTTGATGCATAGACTTTGGGGCTTTTAGGGTATCCATCATCCATCCATAATGTTGTACCCCAATTAAGTAATCTGTCATCATCCACCCCACCACCCCTCCTTCTGAGACTCCAGTGTCTATCATGCCATACTCTGTGTCCATGTGTACACATTATTTAGCTCCACTTAGAAGTGAGAACATGTAGTATGGGTCTGTGTCTGACTTGTTTCACTCAAAATAATGGCCTTCAGTTCTATCCATGTTGTCGCAAAATACATGATTTCATTCTTTTTTATAGCTGAGTAGTAGTATATGCCACATTTTCTTTATCCAGTCTTCTTGTGATGGGCATGTAGGTCGGTATTTGTAAAGATGTTCACAGTATCTTCGCTATTAGAATAGTGCTGCAACATTATGTATGGGTGTAGGTAGCTTTTTTACATACGGATTTCTTTTCCTTTGGGCAGATACCCAGGAGTGGGAGTGCTGCATCAAAAGGCAGTTCTATAGTTCTTTGGGAAATCTCCGTACCATTTTCCACAGAGGTGTTTATTTTCATTCTCACCAATAGTGTAGAAGAGCTCCCCTTTTTGCTATGTCCCCCCCTATATCTGCTATGCTTTGTCTTTTTAATAAAAGCCGTTCTAAGTGGTGTGTTTTTAATTTGTGTTTTTCTGATGACTAATGATGTTGACCATTTTTTCATATGTCTGTTGGCTATTTTTATGTCTTATTTGGAAAAATGCCTATTCATGTTCTTTGCCCACTTCTAAATGAGATTATTATTGTTATCTTTTTGGTTGAATTGTTTGAGTTCCTTGTAAATTCTGGATACCAATCCTATATTTGATGTGGGGTTTGCAAATATTTTCTCCCATTTCTCAGGTTTTCTGTTCACTCTGTTGGTTATTTCTTTGGTGGTGGAGAGCTTTTTACTATAATTAAGTTCAAGACGGGAAAAATCTGAGTTGCATTAATACATCAGGGCTCCCTATGGGGTCAGATGGAGGTTGTGACTTTCCCTGGGAATTTCCCCCATGGCCTGGCTGGTTCCCATTCATTTCCCTCCTTGTTCCACCTGCTTAGTGGTCTCTCCTGCAGGTACTTCCTTAATCAATCATGTGTGCCAAAGTCCCCAGCTCAGGGTCTGCTTTGGGGAAACTCAACTAAAACATAGCAGAGTACAGCAGGAAAGAGCTTTAGGATTAAAGTCTGAAGATCCAAGATGCTCCATTATTTAATAACCATATGTCTTGGGCTGACATTTCTGAACATTTTTGAAATGAGAGTAATATATCCAATGTTTTAATCACCTCCTTTTCACACTGTGGTGAGGCAGGGACTCTTCCTCTAGGGTTATGGGGATGGTGAGACACATGGCACCCAATACTGGACAGATGATACTGACAGCAGATTATCAATCACATAGACTCACAGCCCACGGGAGGACGGTGTCATATGCCGTGAGGAACACATAGTGATTGTGCTTGGGAACAGAATGTACAAACGGGCTGGAGAAGGCAGGCTTTGTGGTTACAAGAGGGTGAGGTATGCCTGGCCCGTGCAGGAGGCTGAGGCTGGCTTGTCTGAGGAATCGCACAGGCTGACAGGGAACTGACACCTGCCACTCCTGGATAGGTAGGGCCTGTGCCAGGCCCTTGCGACAGGGAGGATTGTTTGGCTCTGGGATCTTAGCTGTAGGAGTAGTGTGTGAAGAACCTGAAGCCAGGCCACTGGGGGCCTCCCAATTTGACCAGACACCCCTTCAGCACCTAATCTTGAGTCTTCATTTCAGACCTTAAATTATTGCCATCCCCTCCTCAGAGGTTGTGATAATGACAGAGATGGGGTCACGATGTAAAATCAGAAAGCACTCCATGAACATAGCATGTTGTAAGGAGGAGAGCTGGAAGCTTTCAGGGACAACTTGCTTTCTTTTCATACCTTCATGGAGTTATTCAAATCTGAACTTTTAACTCTGCAGCTGTGCGTTAGTGTTCGAAGTCTGCCGCTGAGCGTGTGGGTGAAGCAGGAACCTCCAGGGTTACTGCTCTTCTGCGATTCAGCTGTGTCCTGCCGCCTACATGCCAAGCTGGGCCAGGCAGAGCCCTGACAGTGTGAAAGAGACTTTCATACTTAGGTTGTTCTCTTCTTTTCTTTAAAAGAAAAAAATTCCCAAAATAAACAAACAAAAAAAACCTTCCCCCAAATCTTCCCGAAGAACTGGGGCGAAAGTCACATTAGTATCAGTTGTAAAAAATAGGGGCCAAATAGAATATCACCTTTTAATTAAAAGATCATTTTTAGGTTCAACTGCCACAACTCTTTTCCTTATTTAAACATTTCAAGTGAAAACTGAAGTGAGTCTGCTCCCCAGAGCTGACGGCGCTCATAACCTTCTGGACAGTAATAGCTGCGATCAATTACAGGGTCGACTCGCCGGGTGTAATGGGAGGAATCTACCCAGGTGGTGGAGCACGGGGATGTGAAATGGAAGAGCTGGTGGAGCATTTTATTTGGGCTGAAATAGAAGCAATTCAGAGCTCTGGGTGAAATCTTTACTCTTGATTTATAAAGGGAGATTAAGGAAAGAAGCCGTGAAGCGATGCTTTATGGATTTGTAGATGAGGGCACAGAGCAGAATACAAAATGGAAAAAAAACTTTAGTCCATGGTCACAAGGCCTGGATTTGAGTCCTGAGTTCATCAATTATTAACTGTGCGAATTTAAGCTGGTTATTTATACTTCTTGAGCCTTAGTTTCTTTTTCTTTCTTTTTTTTTTTTATTGAGATGGAGTTTTGCTCTTGTCACCTAGGCTGGAATGCAGTGGCATGATCTTGGCTCGCTGCAAACTCTGCCTCTCAAGTTCAAGTGATTCTCTTGCCTCAGCCTCCCAAGTAGCTGGGATTACAGGTGTGTACCACCATGCCTGGCTAATTTTGTGTTTTTAGTAAAGATGGGGTTTCACCATGTTGGTCAGGCTGGTTTTGAACTTGAACTCCTGACCTCAGGTGATCTGCTCGATTCAGCCTCCCAAAGTGCTGGGATTATGGGCATGAGCCACTGTGCCCAGCCCATAGTTTCCTTATTATGAAATGGGTACATTGTTATTTGATATTAGTAGAGAATCCCTATTAATCTTACTGGATTGGGAGGGTCAAATGATAGAAGATGAGAAAAAATACTGTTTTAAGAAGTGTACTGCATTATCTACTTTCTGTTTCATTATCCTCCATGGTAGTTGTGGTAGTTTGAGGGATGGGAGATCCGTTCACGTGAGAATCTGGGGAGGGATGGGAGGCATAGGTTTTAGATTTCTCAGCCTAAAGAGTATCCAACGTCAACACATCGCCAAACTGAATTCTTTTTCTAGAGAACCTGAAAGTGGACATGGAGGAGGAGGCAGGTGGAGAACACTCAGCCACACTGCCGTGCAGCGGGTGGAGCTGATTCCTACAGCGTGCGTTATAGATTAAGGAGGCAGTGGGTGGAGCTGATTCCTGCAGCGTGCGTTATAGATTAAGGAGCTGGGCTTTTTGGGGAGTTGCTAAACAAGGTTAGCCAGAGAGAAGGTAAGCTGCCTCATGTCTCTTTCCCCTGTGCAGAGGTCAGGGGAATCCCCAGGCCAGGGGAATGCTTCTGTCCAGGGGTAAGAGATGTGAGACAGCTTACTTTTTTTTTCCTGCTTGAAAAGGAAAAAGAAGTCACAAACAAAAAAACCCCCCTAACCCTAGCCACAGCCCCAGCCTCAACCTGAACATGCCGTGAGCAGCTTTTCAGAGAGGAGCTGCCTCTATTCTCCCTTCTCATAGCGCAGTGTCAGAGCAACCTCATATGTAGGAGGAAAGCATGACAAGGTGGTCATTCAGCAGCTGGATTAAATGATGGATGTTTACAGGAGAAATCTGGAAGAAACAGCTGTCCAAAGCCCTTCCTGCCAGGCAGGGAGCAATGGGTCCCCTAGGAAGCTGAGGTACAGCTCATGCTGCTAGGAAAGAGGTCCCCAGCTCAGTCCCCTTGAGGTGGCCCTGCCTTGTCAAGGCAGCTGTGAATCAGCTCCGTGGGTTGACCTCCAATAGCACTGTGTGCCCCTGCCAGGCACTCATGGGTGTGCTGGGAGCTGGCGTTGCTCACGTGGAGGAGGTTAAGCTGCTGCTGGAGCTGTCTTTGAGCAGGGGGTCAGCCCTTTCTCCAAAGTGCACTGGCATGGGATATGCAGTAGCCACAATGGAGATTCACCTGGAAAATATTTATTACTATCCTATAGGAGGCTATCCTTGCCTTTCTACAAAGAAATACCTGAGGCTGGGTAATTTATAAAGAAAGGAGGTTTAATTGGCTCACAGTTCTGCAGGCTATAAAGGGAGTGTGGTGCCAGCATCTGCTCTGCCTCTAGGGGTGCCTCAGGAAGCTTACAGTCATGGTGGGAGGCAAAGGGGAAGCTGGTGGATCACACAGCAAGAGCAGGGGCAAGCATGGAGTGGAAAGAGGCCAGATCCTGTGAGAATTCACTATCGAGAGGGCAGCCCCACGAAGACAGTGCTAAACCATCCATGAGAAACCCATCCCCAGGATGCAATCACCTCCCATCAGGCCCCATCTCCAGTGCTGGGGATTACAGTTCAGCATGAGACTTAGAGGGACACATATCCAAAGTATATCACGCCCCCCATTCATGGAGCTCTGAGCAGGGCTGTGGGCCCGAAGCTAAGCTTGAGAATGGCTTCATGTTGAGAAAGAGACTCCCCAGGTACCTGAATCCTCCCGTCCACAGCTAGGTGAGAGGGGGAAGGTGTCTGCACCCCTTCCGCAGCCCCTGGTATACTTCTCTGTTGGACAAGGGCCTCCCTGGAGAGCTGTTTCTTCAGAGGCACACAGAGCAAGGATTTGTGTCTGTATTTTCCTTTTTGAAATGTCAGCAGCAGTGGGGTCCAGTGAAGTGGAGCCACCTAAGGGGTTTTGATGGTGTGATGGCCTGTGTGGGTCTGGGGATGGCTCTCCCCCCAGGGCATGGCATCCCTGCACAGTCCAGGGCCATCCCCCACTCGATCCTTATCTTTTTTTTTTAGACAGAGTTTCGCTCTTGTTACCCAGGCTGGAGTGCAATGGCGCGATCTCAGCTCACCGCAACTTCCACCTCCCGCGTTCAGGCAATTCTCCTGCCTCAGCCTCCCGAGTAGCTGAGATTACAGGCACGTGCCACCATGCCCAGCTAATTTTTTGTATTTTTAGTAGAGACAGGGTTTCACCATGTTGACCAGGATGGTCTCGATCTCTGGACCTTGTGATCCACCCGCCTCGGCCTCCCAAAGTGCTGGGATTACAGGCTTGAGCCACCGCGCCCGGCCTCGATCCTTATCTTAAACTTAAAGCACATGTAGTCAACACAGTTGTTAGGTTTTGCAAAATAGCCTGCAGGCCATGGGCTTGACATTCTTATTTGCTTGGTATCTTCCTTATTGAGTGATGGACATGTGAAATCTGTGTGTCTTTCTGCGGACAACTCAATGCATCTGGGGATGAGGACACAGCTGTGAAACTGTCACTACCATCAAGTCCATAAATGTATCCATCACCTCCCCGAGTTTCCTCCTGGTCCCTTAATTATTTTTATCATTGATGTTATGACTTTTTGTGATAACAGCAGCCTTGAACGACACCGCAGTAGACCTCATGGATCGAACAGATATTTGCAGAAGACTGTCCCGTGTGTACTTGGGATGCATGTGTATTCTGCGGCTCCATCCAGCAGCAGTCTCCAGGGCAGATCAAATGTTAAGCCACAAAACCAGTCTTAGTACATTTAAGAAGACTAAAGTTATATTGAGTATCGTTTTTGATCACAATGGTATGAAACTAGAAATCAATATCAGGAGGAATTCTGGAAAATTCACAAACCTATGAAATGAAACGATACACTCCTTCTTGACTGATGGTTCAAACCACAACCAGTGGGTCAAACAAGAAATCAAATGGTAAGAAAAAATTGTCTTCAGGCAAAGGAAGATGTTATGTAGCATTTTATTTTTATTTTTATTTTTTTAATATTTCTTTTTTTTCTTTTTATTGCATTTTAGGTTTTGGGGTACATGTGCAGAACCTGCAAGATAGTTGCATAGGTACACACATGGCAGTGTGTTTTGCTGCCTTCCTCCCCTTCACCCATATTTGGCATTTTTCCCCATGCCATCCCTCCCCCCCTGCCGCTGTCCCTCTCCTATTTCCCCCAATAGACCTCAGTGTGTGGTACTCCCTTCCCTGTGTCCATGTGTTCTCATTGTTCATCACCCGCCTAAGAGTGAGTATATACAGTGTTTCATTTTCTGTTTTTGTGTCAATTTGCTGAGAATGATGTTCTCCAGATTCATCCATGTCCCTACAAAGGACACGAACTCATCATTTTTGATGGCTGCATAATATTCCATGGTGTATATGTGCCACATTTTCCCTGTCCAGTCTATCATCGCTGGGTATTTGGGTTGGTTCCAGGTCTTTGCTATTGTAAACAGTGCTGCAATGAACATTCATGTGCACGTGTCCTTATAGTAGAACGATTTATAGTCCTTTGGATATATACCCAGTAATGGGATTGCTGGGTCAAATGGAATTTCTATTTCT